>JAVXUP010001017.1:0-298255 GCA_033070095.1 Escallonia herrerae
AGCTCGTGCTCGAAGCATGTATTTTTTAGTTTAAGCTCATGCTAAGGAGCATTAATCTTGCAGTTTAGGCTCGTGCTGAGGAGCTTTGCCGTTGATTCTGGTCTTCATTTTGGTCATTGGGCTTAATCGATGAAGACAACTTGCAGCTAGTTGAAGGGCTTTAGAGCTTGATCTCCAACCAAACGATACAGCTTTGACATTCGAAGCTGGGCTTGAAGTTTGATTGGATGAGGGCGACTTGTAGCTAGTTGAAGGGCTTAAGAGCTTGATCTCCAACTAGACAATATGGCTTTCATCTTTGAATCCGGGCTTGAAGTTTGCTCGGATGAAGATGACTTGAAGCTAGTTAAAGGGCTTTAGAGCTTTATCTCCAACCAGACTAGACTTTGCCTTTCAAATCCGAGCTTGAAGCTTGATCAGATGAAGAAAACTAGTTGAAGTGCTAGAGCTTGATCTCCAACCAGATGATACAACTTTGATCTTTAAATCTGGGCTTCAAGCTTGATCAAATGAAGGCAACTTAACTTTGATTTTGTACTTATTAATTTATTTTTTCATACCCAAGGGCTATAGAGCTTAATCTTGGGTATAATTTTAGTGCATCCCCTTTGAAGGCTTGACCTTTTTATATTTTGAAGGGCTTTAAAGGGATGGTGAGTCTTTTCGGGGATCTTTCAAGCTTTGGTGCCCCTAGCACGGAGGCCATAGGTGATATGTTCTCCTTGCATTACACACGTGGCTTGGTCGGTGGCTCGGAAATTGATACCACCACTTGACTGGGGATAGAAATTTCATCCTTAGCCCTACTTCGAGTCATGGGACCAGTAAAAGTGATGCTGCTGCTTCTTGTGGGGTACTTTTCACAACGTTCTGCATTGGCTTGAGTCACTTGCTTTGGTGCCATTGATGTGTCGAAGATCATTTGAAAATTATCTATGAAGAAAGAGATGACAGGCAAAGTGGTCCCATTTGGCATGCCAAAATTTGTTTACATAAATTTCGTGTCTAAAGTTGCGAGACAAGCAATAATGCACCAAATAAAATTTAACAATTTTTTGAACCAAAAGGTTTACAACTATAATGCCCCAAATTTTAGGAGAGTTAATATCAAATAAATAAAGTCAGAAAATCTCAAAAATATCACGAAGTCTCCCAAATGGTCGTTCAGAGCATCTGCTAGTTAATCCCAAAGATACAATAAATGCCATAGCAGCCTAAAACATTTATAATCCAATTACTCCGACACGGAGTTCTCAAATAAATTCTAAACAAATTCAATTATCTTAATTATTACATCTAAAATACCAATACTGATTATGTGATAAAAATCGCTAACTCTCGATCACACAGCTAGTCCTGCAATCCAGTCTCATTTTAGTAATCACCTGAGGAAAAAAAACAAATAAGGGAGTGAGCCAAATGCCCAGTAAAATTTCTCAACGGACTAACCAAAAGGGATACAAAAATGTCTGAAGAATGAAATTGCGGAAGTAGATAACTTTAATGCAATGGTTACGAGACGGAATTTCAAAATTCCAAAAATATGTTTTCGTTCAACGACATAATTTCAAAATGTCAAAAAAAAAACAAATCCTTGTGCAGAAACAAACACTAGAGAGCCATTCAAAATAAGGTCACACGTGTCATTACTGACACGTGAGGCAAGGTTAAGAAAATAAGATCGCGATTTCTAATTCGTCCTGCTGAGGTAGCCAACGTTCTAATCCACGTGTAAGTCAGAAACAGAAAGGCCACAAACACGTGACATGGCTCGCCAAAGTGTACAAATGAATTAGATACCAATAAATAGGCCAAACACAAATTAATTACCTATAAACAATGATTACAAATGAGCCACACTCAGTTGCCGGCCTAAGACGTTGGCTGAAGAATTGCTCAAAAGTTAGACATTATTACGTGGCATAGAATACATACAACGTCAGTACGATTTATTGCAAGTCAGCTTATGATTGCTATTTTAAAATAAACAACAATAGTGGGGCAGTAAAAGGTCAATAGGTACAACATTCATTGCCGAACGAAAGTTACAAGTGCATCTCAAGGAGGTTTTCCAAATGATTAAAACAAATAATCAAAAGTGGGCATATAACAAAAGTATTGCCACTTTAATCAAATTTTGGTAGATTCGGTGGATCGAGTTCCGTATGGAGACAAAAAGATACGAAGGGATCCCGATCCACTGCTGTGGCTAAGGTTACAACAGTGGTCCTGTGACCCTGTCACAGTCGTCCGATCTTTATGGGTGGGAGGGAAGGGTTTAGTTCACGCCATGTCACCCACCTTTAATTCCCTTCATTTACTCTGCCTCCCCTCATTTATTCTGCTGGCACCAACCACCATTCACTCTCTCTCTCTCTCTCAGTTCCTTCTGTCGGGATCTCCTCACACCGTCCACTTCCTGGCGAAGACACAGCGACGTCACCGCCACTCATAAGGATCTTCTGGCGACGCATCTACCAACACCGGTGTGCCTTCCATCGACCAGCTGCTCCTCATGCCGTCCACGATGACGCCACATCCACTGGTGAATATTCCGGCCACACATCTACCAAGCATCTAAGCCTTACGCTGGCGACATAGGGGACTCAATCTCACGGTACACCGACGACACCTCGTGGACATGGCGATGCCACATCCACCGGTGAATCTTCAGGCGTCTTATCTACCAAGCAGTCAAGCCTTACGTCGGCAACATAGGAGACTCAATCTCACTGTACACCGCGTTCCTTCCATCGACCAACAGCTCCTCACGCCGTCCAATTTCCGATGAAGACACAGCGACACCACATCCACCTTCCGGCAACGTCGCCAGCCACTTTCCGGCTAAGACATGTCTCTTTTCTCTCTTCCCCCTAATATTGCTATTTCGTGTAAGTTTTGTATATTGATTTTGGAATCTGTATATTTTGTGGTAATTGCGTTGAGTATTGTCCACCCTCTCCCAGTGCTTTTCATTCCCAGTCAAAGCATGCACTCGAAGAGATTATTATACCAAATCATGCACTTTCATTGTAATTGCAACTACATTATCGATCCTACCTGTTAGGATTATCCGAGGGAGGTAGATTCAATACAGATATCACGCAAAATGGTAACAAGGAGAAGGCAAATCGAAATCACGTTGTGTAGCATACATCTTACATCTATAAAATTAGAAGTAAAAGGTAAAAGAAAAAGATAAATATAGCTATACTTCATCAGGTGCAGCATGTATTGCAAGTGATGTACAAAGTTTAACCAGAAGCAAAAGAAGAGACAATACCTATAAAGTATATATCAAGTGGGGTGGAAAAGATGTCTTCATCCAATAACAAAAAAAAGTCAAATACATATTTTAAACGAATGCTCAGGTTGCAAGTTATTCAGGACTACATTTTGAAGCAAGAAAGAAGACTAGCAAGCTCCTGTGTGAACATATCATAATGAGCTTTCTGCTTCAGTCACTGAAAAACATAGCTAAAACGAGTTCAAGTAGATATTTGCATCAGAGAGAGAGAGAGAGAGAGAGAGAGACTATTGTGTGCATAAATACATCTCCCTGTTCCAACAATCAAACTACATAAAGTCTTGTTGTTCATAAATACATCTTCTTGTTCATAAATACAAATTTATGTTTATAAAAATAGCATATTATAGAAAAAGTTCTTGTTGTTTACAGTTTACAGAGAAAAGTGATGTGTCGTATAAATATCATATTACAGTGAAAAATAGCAGGAGCTTTTTAATGACTATCGTGGCCTTTATTTGCTACTTCCTCCTAAGACTTGGCATCTTGTAGCAGATTCTGGTCTGTGTAGACTTGGCATCTTATAGCAGATTTTCATCTTTCTGAGAAAAGTGATGTTTGCAGTTTTGGGGTGGTTCTTGTAGAGATCATTACGGCAATGAAGATGGTTGATTTCTGGCAACATCACACTGAGATTAATTTGGCTGCGTTTGGAGTAGACAGGCTTGGAAAAGGTCATGTGGATGAGATAATAAAGCCATTTCTTGATCCACACAGGGATGCTTGGACTCTAACATTTGTTCACAAGGTGGCTGAGTTGGCTTTCAGATGCCTTGCTTTTCACAGGGGCATAAGAGTTACAAGAATTTTTAGTTGAGTAAAAGTATTGCAGACAGCTTTTTCAGCTAGTTAGCCTAGTGATCCGATGACAAGTGAGAAGCTGAAATAAGGTGCCTAACAATAACATTTATTGAAGATTATGCAGAGCTTGGGGAATTGAATATAAGGTCTCAAGGAAGTTGAATATTTGTGTATTTTGGCTATATATTTTTTATAAGTAGTATGTTGTCTTACTACTTGGTATTTGTGGATGATGATGTACAGACAATTTACCTTTAATAATACACCAGCAAGCAAGCTTGATTGATTGAAGCTCTTTGCAATTCCATAAGCACTGTCAAGTTCATTTTTACTTGAAAAATGATACAACCTTGTCACTAGCTCTTTTGAAAATATATCGTGTCTCTTTTCTCTAAAAGAGACTGATGGTTTATGCTAGATAAAAAAACACAATCGCTGAAAATCTGAAAATATACATTTACTTCCCACAATATGAAAGTAATCAAGCAATGAAACTAAATAATTTACAAGAACAAGGTATTTCTCCCATTTTCGGCAAGCAACAACTTCATAACTGCTAACAACTTGGATATCCATTCAAAACAAAATAAAGTAATGAAACTAAATAATTCTCAAGAACAAGGTATTTCTCCCATTTTGGGCATGCAACAACTTCATAACCGCTAACAACTTGGATATCCATTCAAAACAAAATAAAGTAATGAAACTAAATAATTCTCAAGGACAAGGTATTTCTCCCATTTTGGGCATGCAACAACTTCATAACCGCTAACAACTTGGATATCCATTCAAAACAAAATAAAGTAATGAAACTAAATAATTTTCAAGGACAAGGTATTTCTCCCATTTTGGGCATGCAACAACTTCATAACCGCTAACAACTTGGATATCCATTCAAAACAAAATAAAGTAATGAAACTAAATAATTTTCAAGAACAAGGTATTTCTCCCATTTTGGGCATTCAACAACTTCATAACCACTAACAACTTGGATATCCATTCAAAATAAAATAATCATCTATACTTTAGGCATGCAAGAGTTCCAAAATAGAAAATGCTACATAGGCCCTATCACGAACAACTTTCATTTGAAAATATAGCTTCCAAGTGTCGTCGAGGTTTGACTTGAAAGCACGTTGAAGTCTCCAAATACTCTTTTGCTTCTTTCGCCTCTGGATTGGATATGGTTTGAACCAAGCATGTTGAACTCCCCCATTATTTTCTTGCCATTGAATTGGGCACGGTTTGAACCTTGAGACAAACTTGACAACAAATTGTCATCCAAGCCGGCCTACATAGGAAAAATAGATTGATGATGAGATAAGTAAATAAAAGTTGGCACCCAAAGATGAATAGAGCATAATGTGAAAAATGGTACCCCCACGCTTAATATTTCGGTAAAACTTGGTCCGCACGTGTCTTTTTCAACATTGTCAAAGTTACTCCAAGTAGATACTTGAGGCGGCTCCAAGCACTATATAACCGCTAACAATGTTGAAAAAGACAAAATTAGAATGACAAAATTAAAAGTTCTTATCAAAATAAAAAAAGTATGCATATATGTACGCTATTAGAATACCTCATGTGGTAGCGATGGATCTTGATTTTCCTTGTCATGATTTGGACATCCCAATGAGTTGGTTACCATTTGTTTCCTCTTCTTTGGTTGCTTCTCTACCCAACTTTTATGTCATTTACTTCCTCCTTTTTGTGGACCATCCATTTTTTTAATGCCCTTTACATTCCCAACAAGACTTTCAATGGCATTCTTATCTACACCTTTATTACCATTAGGTTCACAACCATGATCCGTACACTCATAATGCTTCTTCCTAAGCTCTTCAATTTCTTTATCCAATTCTTTCATCCTAGTTTTGTAGAGGAGGTACCCATCCTTAAATTCGGAAGCCTTATGTGCCAATCTCACCGCATTGGGCCAAAGCTCCCTATACCGATCACTTACATCCAAAGCTTCACTCCGATGAACATCTAGACCATCTTCGTCTAATGCACAACCATATCTTGCTCCTCTTGTCCACCTCTTGAGAATATATGTCTCGGGAATATACTTAATGCCAAGTACATCGAGAACCTTCAATGCATGTCCACAAATTAAAGTATTCCCACCGTTTCAAATTTATTACAACTACACGACAAGGTTGCATTCTCTTCATCATGTGTCACAACATACTCTCCCTCCTCATCACAAGAAACAATCAAATATTCTTGCAACCTACCCCTTTCTTGTTTGTTTCCAACAAGAGCTAGTAGACTTTTCTCCCATTGTCGTTGAAATAACTCAAATATCTTTGGAGTATAAACTTTCCCCGCTTGCTTTAATAAAGGCAAACAAGAAACTTTTACTCTAGGCATTTTTTCCTTTGCATTATACTTTGCTTCTACCTCTCGGTATCTCTTGTCACTTACAACCATGGCAAATAACTTGAAAAAAGTAGGTATATCAAGTTTTGATTTCAACGACTTCTTTAGTTTGGCATTCATGCTCTCACTAAGTTGTGTACTTTACACCCCTAAAGTAACCGTTGTCTTCATGTAACATCTAGCCCACTTTTCCTTCAAGGCATAAGTTCTCTCTAACCAACTATGTCCGTGTACTTTATACTTTTTAAGCAATGCCTCCCACTCCTTCTCAAATTTTGTCACATCCTCATATTCAAACATTAGGGCATTAAAATCACTCAAAAAACATGAATCATCTTTCATCAAATTACCAAGATGTTTAATAGCATTTTGCATAATATGAAAGGTACACAAACCATGTCGTACCTCCGGCATAACAACACTTATCGCATTTCCCATCGCTTTATCTTGATCGGTGAAAAGGGTAGTAGGCTTCTTAAAATTATGTGCCTCCAAAAATGTACTAAAAACCCAATCAAATGACGCTTGTGTTTCGTCGTATAATAAAGAAGCTCCGAAGATGACTTGTTCCCTATAGTGATAAAACCCAATAAACACTCCAAGAGGTCTATGATCTTTATTAGTAGCAAATGTAGTGTCAAAGGTCACAATGTCACCAAAAAGTTCATAATCCATGCGCATCCTTCCATCTGCCCAAAAGATATTAGTAATTTGTTCCTCATTATCCAGTTGAAATGCATAAAAGAATGATGGAGCTTGTGATGCTTGATCTTTGAAACCCATCAACAAACTTCCCACTTCTCCAAATTGCAATCCTTTTTCGCGTTTGATCCGAAGGTAATTTTTTTGATCTAGCGGAAGAAATCCAACATGTTCCCTTCCTTCGGATTTCACGCTAAACAAATCAAAAGATTTCTTTTGTGTAAGCCTGCATCATATGCCAAATCAACTTCTACCGCTTGACTTTCGGTTATATTTCTTTGACATCGCAAAAGATGAAAACATATTGGAGCATGGAGGTCATGGTTATGTTCTCTATTAAAGTCCGAAACATGATGCGTACATTTCTTTCGATCAAATACAATTTTCATCCCTACATGACAACTAGTTCTTGTCTCGGCTCTAGGAGCTTTATACAAATGGTCACGTTTATCAATCTCCAGAAAACCCTCTTTGTTGCACACAAATTTTTCAGAGGTGACAACTTCATCTTTACGATTTTTGTTTGAATAATCTTTGCGCACACCAAAACCCATTTTCCGTCCATAATCCACCCAAAATTTCCATGCTTCCTCCCGGCTATCAAATTCCATACCATTTTTAGGTACCCAATCATCAACGCTGCGTTTGAATATAAATTCATTACTTTTTACTTGAAGAAGTGTAGACTATATAACCACAAAGCATAAATGCAATTCATAAATTTTAAACTCCATAAACAATATCATTTTCAATACATGCATTGGTTGTACATTCGAGGTTGATCTCTTTCTTTAGTGAGGTTTGTACATAGTCATCTTGGGATTAAAAAACAGAACATGAAAATATATCTACATTTGGATTCTGGAAACTAAATACAGTATGCTCCAATGCTCCAAAACTAAATATGCTCAGTGCACAATGCTCCAAAACCTCACAAAGAACAAGACAAATAAGTATTCAAATTTCTAGGTACTTGAAGTTACAGTAAGTTATCAAAACAGGGAGTAGTACATCACAAAACTCTGATCATATATTCTTGAGTTTTTCCAACTCTGATCATTGCTAAGCCACCAAATAGCAGTAACATATGCTAGCATAAATACATTAACTAGAATGGGATCTGGGGTCTAGGTGTGGTGTTCATTGTGCACCATCAAAGTGTTGTATATTAACATAATCAAACCAATTTACAGATCCGTTAGGATCAATTGTTGGACAAGTCCATCCCTTTTTTGTTCCAACAGTTTGATGAAAAATAAAGATTGATCAAGTCCATATTTAGGTACATTCATGAAAAAAATCCGTCACACGTCAATGTCCGGATACCTTATGGTGGCCTGAGGAGTTGACGATGATGGGTCTTCCATGGCAATGTAGACCGATTTCTCCTCCAGTGACCAGCTGTAAATTGGCGAAGCCGGAAGGGGGGAAGGTGTAGATTGGCGTTGACATAAGGTAGGTCAGCGGTGCGATTTCAGGCCGTCGGAGATGAGAGAGGGAGTGTCGACAACATATTCCAGATTAAGCATTGAGCAATTGACTTGACGCAATTACCGCAAAAATCAATACTGTAATTGAGCAAGCATTCCAATATCAGTTCCCAATTTTCAATCAAAAAATGGGTAAATCTACAGAACTTTCTCTATAATATGCTATTTTTATAAACATAAATTCGTATTTATGAACAAGAAGATGTATTTATGAACAGCAAGACTTCATGTAGTTTGATTGTTGGAACAGGAAAATGTATTTATGCACACAGTAGTTTCTCTCTCTCTCTTTTTTTTTTTCTGATGCAAATATCTACTTGAACTCGTTTAGCTATGTTTTTCAGTGACTGAAGCAGAAAGTTCATTATGATATGTTCACACAGGAGCTTGCTTAGTCTTCTTTCTTGCTTCAAAATGTAGTCCTGAATAACTTGCAACCTGAGCATTCATTTAAAATATGTATTTGACTTTTTTTTTGTTATTGGATGAAGACATCTTTTCCACCCCACTTGATATATACTTTACATGTATTGTCTCTTCTTTTGCTTATGGTTAAACTTTGTACATCGCTTGCAATACATGCCGCACTTGATGAAGTATAGCTATATTTATCTTTTTCTTTTGCCTTTTACTTCTAATTTTATAGATGTAAGCTGTATGCTACACAACATGATTTCGATTTGCCTTCTCCTTGTTACCATTTTGTGTGATATCTGTATTAAATCTACTTCCCTTGGATAATCCTAACAGGCAGGATCAATAATGTAGTTGCAATTTCAATGAAAGTGCACGGTTTGGTATAATAATCTCTTCGAGTGCATGCTTTGACTGGGAATGAAAAGCACTGGGAGAGGGTGGACAAGACTCAACGCAATTACCGCAAAATATACAGATTCCAAAATCAATATACAGAACTTACACAAAATAGCAGTATTAGGGGGAAGAGAGAAAAGAGACATGTCTTTGCCGGAAAGTGGCCGGCGATGTCGCAGAAAGGTGGATGTGGCGTCGATGTGTCTTCACCTAAAATTGGACGGCGTGAGGAGCCGCTGGTCGATGGAAGGAACGCTTTGTACAATGAGATTGAGTCTCTTATGTTGCCGGTGTAATGCTTGACTGCTTGGTAGAGAAGACGCCTGAAGATTCATCGGTGGATGTGGCGTCGCCGTGTCCACGAGGTGTCATCGGTGTACCATGAGATTGAGTCCCCTATGTCGCCGACGTTAGGCTTGGATGCTTGGTATATGCGTCGCCGGAATATTCACCGGTGGATGTGGTGTCGCCGTGGGCGGCGTGAGGAGCCGCTGGTCGATGGAAGGCACGCCGGTGTTGGTAGATGCGTCGCCAGAAGATCCTTATGAGTGGCGGTGACGTCGCCGGGAAGTGGACTGCGTGCGGAGATCCCGACAGAAGGAACTGGAGAGAGAGAGAGAGAGATAGAGAGAGAGAGAGTGAATGGTGGTTGGTGCCGGCAGAGTAAATGAGGGGAATTAAAGGTGGGTGATGTGGTGTGATCTAAACCCTTCCTTCCCACCCATAAAGATCGGACGGCTGTGACAGGGTCACAACACCACTGCTGTAACCCTAGCCACAACAGTGGATCAGGATCCAATATGAAGAGATAATATGATGATGCATGCATGGTACATGAGGTGAATAAAATAAAAGGAGCATGCATCACACCATCATGAAAGAATTGTACAGAAGCCATCAATTAGAAGCATTCTGTGAAGACACGTTTTTTGTTTTGAATTGGCACGAATAACAACGTCCATATAACATGCCTGTGCTCTTACGTGACACGAAAGACGAAACACAAAATAGAAGTCAGCACGGCAGGACAGTTGTGCAGCTAGACGAACAGTTTCACCATATGGCACGGGAACCGAGGTAGCAAAAGACGAACATAAAATTTTCAAACGACTACACAGGAATGGGATAGCAACAACAATATTTGAATTATCGAAAGTATATTTTCTCAGAATTCAACAACAACTAGATTGAAGATTTAAGTCATTAGACAAATGGTTGATCCAACGCTGATTCAGATTTCAAAAACGGTGCACACTTACCCTTGACTGTGCAATTTAATTCAAAGTCTTGATCCTCTCAAATCTAATTGTATCAAAAACCCTAATATCAAAACACCCAAATTCTCAATTAGATTCTAACAATCACAATATTTTTAGGTGGCTCTTACCCCAAACCTCAATTCCAAAATAAATGTAATCTTACCTCAAAATAATGATAAGATTTTCAAAGTTCTCTTCCTAGGAATTCTCTAGAAACTTTCTGAACATTGTTGTGCTCCTATGAAAATATTGTACGTAAGCATCAGATACCTAAAAGGTTGTTCATACCCTATCCTGGCCAGACCCTGGGGCAAGCTAAGGCACCCCCGTCGCGTGACACATCATCCAGTCAACGGTCAATTATTCAACGCCATAAGCAGGTCAAAGCGCATCTCTTTTCGAGCATCCACATGCATCACCAGTGCAGCGACATCAACACGGTCAAACTGTTGGAAAAAGGAAGGGGTCAGCCACTCCTTTCCTAAGGGGGTCGGCCACCCCTTTCTTCAGGGGGTCGGCCACTCCCTTCCTAAGGGGGTCGGCCTGTAATACCCCAATCTTAGGTTTGAATTTTAGTAATTTTTAACAAATTTTATTTAATTCTTTAGCGACAATTTTACAAGTAAGAATATTTGTATCTTTTTAGCGACAAACTCTCACCTAGCATTGATATATTAACATTGGGCGGCTTACAGCGACAAAATTGGGGAACACTATAGTTACGATATTAACGACAAGGGTGAAGCATGTGACGCAACAACTGTTGATAAACTTTTCTAATACGTAAAATGTCGTAAGTAGTTTTGGGTCTTTTCTTGACAATATTAAAAGTTGGCAAAAGAATTAAATTAACTAATGAAAAATTGGAAGACTATTATTAAAATTGTTCAAGCTAGGTTTTTTTTTTTAGCATATATATAAGAACTTATGGGGTCAGCCGACCCTAAACATTCACAACCTTGTGGAAGACGGCTGAGCAGGGTACGGGAGAGAGAGGAAGAAAACTTGGCAACAAAATTTCCGGCGAAACCTTCCGGTAATATTTCTACCTCCTCTCCTTTAATCAATTACCTTTGGAATGTTGTATGAATCGACGGCTATCTGTAGATTTTAGGGCAAGGGAAGAGACCTTGCCGTGAAATGGGTATCATATGGGCTGTGTGTGTGTCGTATATGCATATATGTGTACGTGAGTGCGGGGCTGTGGTGCATGTGTGCGTGTGTTTTTTTTTTCGGCAGCAAGAAGGGAGGGCTCACGGCTGTGATGGATGTTGGGCGAGAGTTGAGAGACTTGTACATAGATTATGGAGAGAAATGTGGAAGGAGAAGAAAGGGTCACATGACTGTTGCGGCAGAAACGGGAACGACTGACGATTGTGTTGATGCAGCCATGTGCGATGAAGAAGAAGAGGGAGCAGTAGAGCGGCGAGGCCGTTGCCGGCGAATGCCGTGGGGCTTGGGCAAGAAGAAAACCCCTGTGTGTGCGTGCAAAAGTGTGTATGTGCCATTAGTTATATGAAATGGGTCTCTGAAAGTGGGAAAGAAAATGGTTAGTAGGAATTGTGTGGGTGTGCGCATGTGTGGTGTGGGTGTACACAGCCGTGTGTGTTTTGGCAAGTGCTGTGTGTGTTTCGGCATGTATATGTAACTGTGGGTTCTTGTGTTTATGAAAGAAGAAAGGAGATGGATGGGGCAGCCGTGGTGGCTGCCATGAAAGGAGGATGGGGAGTATGGGTGAAGTGTTGGTGGGTTGTATATGTATTAGTGTGTATATAAAAGGGCATGTGGGAGCCATGAAAGCAATGGGGATCTCCATGAATTCAAGCCGTGACCACCATGGTTTTTAAAGAGAGAGAGATAGTTTGGGCAGTCATGGGACTGCCGTGGGGGGAGGGGTGTGAACTGAAAAGTGTAAAGAAGTTGTGTGAGTGAATTAGATGTTTGAATGTGTGTGCATGTGGTGAATATTTTGCATCTCATGTGAGTGCAACTGGGGTGTAAGGGAGATAAATGGGTCTGCATGAGGCAGTGGGCTCAAAAGCAAGGCTGCCGTGGGCGTGGGAAGGGCCTGATGCGTGGCTGTGTGAGTTAGTGTGTGCGGCGCGAGGGTGCATGAGTTTGGGCTGTGAGCGTGCGTGAGTGTAAAGCTGTGTTTTGTGCGTGTGTTTTGTGTTTATAAAGAGGTGGAAGTGCAAGTGTGTGCCAGTGTTGCAGTGAAGAGTAGAGTAATGTGTATACAGCCTTATGGCTGTAGATGAGGGGGAGCTAGTGGCTGTAAAGGTTCAAGTATACAAATGAGAGCTTGGGGTCAAACTTATACATGGGTGTGAGAGTTGAGAGAAAGTATGTAAACATGGGTGTACCCATGAAAAGGGTGGGCAAGAAAATGAAGGCTACTGCCTTGAAAGGTTTGTGTGTGTGCGTATATTTTGAAATTGGTTGAATTGGAAGCCTTTCTTGGGGAGATAGCAGAAGCTTTGAAGGAGCTAGTGTGAGCTTGTTTTAGGTATATGGATGGGTGAGAGCGAAGATTTGGAAACTAATGGATATTGCATGTGTTTATGTGTGTTGTATCTAAATTGGGTGTAAAGGCAAGTAATGGGTATTGTAGCTGAAGTGATTGCACTACTGGGTAGGCGTGGAGAATGAGAAGACTGCTTAGAGAGAGGGAAAGTGTATTTTAAAGTTGGACTCAAAAGTGTCGCTAAAAAGGTATAGTATTCCAGCAGTTTCTTTTTGAATTTTTAAATATATCTAGAAAATTATTTGGACAAAACTCAAAGAAGTAACTTATATTAATTTTGCAAAATCTACACACAGTGAAAAGTTTAGACTGTTTGGAGCTCGGGAAGCATGCTAACTAATTTTATTCGTGAAAGAGATTTCAGTGTATTTTAGAATAGTGAATTAAGTTAATAAATTTTGAAACTCCTACAACAATCATATATTGCTAAGATGAGGTAGTTTCTAAAGTTTTGAAAATTTTTAAGGTCATTTGCTATTTTAACGGTCTTAGCAGTGTAGCGCCCGAACGGATTTAGCGTAACGCTTCATTATCAATAGTTATTAAATTATTTCTAAGGACCTCTTCTGAATAGATTTAGACAAAGTGCAAAACAAAAACTCCCCTTAATTTTGGGGAACCTACAACGTGGAATTTTCTCAGATTTTTCGGGGCATGGAAAGTGTCTCAAACAAATTATTCTTAAAACAAGTTTTTGGAATTATTTAGCATAGTAAACAAAATTATTTTAGCCTAGAATTTTATCGTAATCTAAAATGATGGTGACGCTTGAGTGTCTGAAAGTTCGTGGCATTCCGGTGCCGTTTGTTATATTTTTGGGGTTTGAGCATTGACGCTCAATTGAATGAGCAGTTTAGGGTTCCGAGCGAGAAATTCCAGGGATGACCGTTCTTGTCCGAAAAACCCATCAGTGGTTTAAAAATGACTCTTTTAAGTTATATCTAGGTGGATAATGGTACGTTGGGCATCGGGGGCGAATAGGTAATTCTACAAAAGTCGAGGAGTGGTTTGGTAAACTTCACTCACTCAAAAGAAACGTAATACTTAGGCGTACTCGAGCGATAATTTATGACGTCCTTGTGGTTTGTTATTTAGGTTTCGGTAGTCAAGAGATAGGAGCGACTGTTGATCGAGCTCAAGAACAAATTACTGAGCGAGGTAAGTACCCCTGCCATATTCCTCCGTATACCCTATTTTCCGTCTATGTATATGTACAAATGAATTGTTCAATTAAAAGTTTAAAGCCTTTTGCACACTACTGCTTTTGTGTAAATTGTTTGATGATAAAATACATCAAAAATGCCATGGAATGTTTTCTATGAGTAGTGTTTAAAGTTGGCTTATGTTGAATGAGACGGTATTTCTGGCTTGGTTGTTGTGCCCCATATCCACAGGGGAAAGTTGGATTGTTGGGTCCTGGTCAACGGGACGATACGTTGACGCACAGTACTGTTGCTCGTGGTGCACCCTTGCGTCCACACCAATATGTATCCCGGACGAAGGAGGGATTGTGGGCCCTAGTCGGGGGGCGCATACCCTGACCAAATAATGTTCATCCCAGGTAGAGTAGGGATTATGGGCCCTAGTCAGGGGGGAACGTACGCTGACCGCAACATGCCTATGTTATGATGAACTGTGATAGTTATTGATGAGCCTACTTGATGTCATACTTCGTTTCTGTGAATCTTGGTTGAATTTCTTTCAAAAGTATATATATGCATAGTGTCTCTTGTGAAATGTTTACCAGTTTTAAATTGAAGAAAACCATGGCATGTTTCATGTTTTTATGAATCCCAAAATCTAATTTAGGGATATGATTTGTTTACTTACTGGGCCCCAAGCTCACCCCGTTTTATAAATGTTTTCAGGCAATCAACTAGATGAACATGAGTATTGCGAGGGAAATGAGAATGAAGCTGCGGGAGATGCTCGTTAGGAAGTTGTTTAAGCCCTTGAGAAATTGTAGAACTGCCAGTTATTTATTTGAATTGTTCGTAGCTTAATTTTAGGAGGTTTCTTTAAAATAAATGCTATCGCTCTCTTTGGAGGATTTCAGTAGAGATGATTTGGGAAAGAGTTGTAAGGGCATCTTTAGAAATTCATGTTATGGTGTTAGTTAATGTATGATTTTAGAATTGTGTACAGGTTTTAGTGAATAAGGCCAGGCAGAGCCCTTGGTTGGAGTCCATTGGGTCTGCGGCCTGTCACATGCCTAGCTCGCGGGCCTGCCCGTGGGTTCGGGCACAATCAAACTACGGCATGGGCTGAGCGCCATCACGGGCTTAGTGCCATTGCCGGCTCAATCAACTACGGGATCGGTTGTATGCCGTCGTCAGCTCTATCAAACTGCGACATGGGCTAAGCGCCATCACAGGCTTAGAGCCATCACGGGCTTAGCGCCATCGTTGGCTCAATCAACTGCGGGACGGGGTGTATGCCGTCGCTGGCTCAATCAAACTACAGCATGGGCTTAGCTCCATCACGGGCTTAGTGCCATCGCCGGCTCAATCAAACTGCGGCATGGGCTGAGGGCCATCACGGGCTTAGTGCCATCGCCAGCTCAATCAACTGCGGGACGGGCTGTATGCCGTCGCCGGCTCAATTAAATTGCGGCATGGGCTGAGCACCATCACGGGCTTAGCGCCATCGCCGGCTCAATCACCAGGGGCCATGGTCCTCGCAGCAGGATGGGCTTGCAACCCTGGAACCATCGTCGGCACAACCTTGAAGCCACTGACATCACACTTGGAGGGAGCTCCTGCGCGAAGACTTTACCTCAACGGACCCTAAGCACCGAGTGGTGACCATGGTCACTCATGTTACTCATGTTGCTGTTGATCGTCGACACTACCAGGGCAATGACCCATAGGTCACTCCAGGATGGGAGTAGGTCCTTGGAGGGCATCGCGCGTAGTCCGCCTGACAATTGGCTACAGGGGGAACCCTCACCGCTATCAGGTTCTCTGCGCGTCTCTTGACGCACCTTATGGGATTCAGTATGGACTTGGACTGGTGGCTGGGGCAACGGGCTACTCTGACCATGCTACATCGGCATGATCAGTCTTCTCAGACAGGCAAAGAGATGTCGTAAGGGCAGGGCAGCACGAACTTACGGACCGGTAGTCCCAACAGAGGATCAGTGCTTTGGCCCCCCTGGTGACGTGTCGTTCTCAGGGGTGACACATGTCAACTTATGACACATGCACATTTTTGCCTATAAATAGTGGACTTTGGAGCTTTTTCAAGGATCTTTCTCTCATTTGAACTTTTCACTTTCTCTCTCTAAAAAGACATTCTCTCTGGAATTCTAGTGAGAGAAACACACTTGGACTCCCGTCCCCGAACCTTTGACGCTGTACCCTCATCGACGGACCATTGACTGTCGGCCCTGTTCGTCATCCCCCTGCCTGCGCGGCGCTGCCAGCCCTCGCGACCTATCTGGGAACCTTGCTCTCAGCCCTTACGCCGTCCTTACTGTCTCCCGCGTTGCCTACCTGGAAGCTGACTCAGACTGCATCCTTTGTGGCACCTCCACGTAGCATCGAACCCTTTTCGGCATCAACAAAGGTATACACTAGTACTTCTAAAACAATTATAATTTCAAAATACACAGTACGTCCCCAAACTCTATAATTTTTTTCTTTTCTTTTTCTTCTTCTTCCTTTTTTTTTGTAAGCATTTAAATATAAGGGGTCTAACAACACCATTCTATGATTTTAACATAAAACAATGTAAATTCTTCTGATTCAATCTCCGATTCGGTCAGGATCTAAGGGCTTGAAATAGCTTTGATCTTGAAACGTGATATTTGGCTTGTTCAATCTTCATAGTTTAAAGATCATAAATGGTGCTTGCTCGAGGGATTCAAAAGCTTTATCTCGAACAGGTGCTACAATCCTTGACTCGTGGAATCACCTAAGTTGAAGAGGAATTTATCCTTAATTTTCGATGAAAGAGAAATCGGTCTTCGTGTCGTGGAAGTTCTTGATTAAAGAATGGCACATGATTAGTACGTGTTGGTCTTCAAATGAAGTACAACTTGGAAGGCAACAGAATTTTAGCGGAACTTTTGTTTTGATCGCAGAAACCCTGTGTGTCATTTTTTTCTACTCCAAGCCCTCTATCTATAGGCAAAATGACACGATAGAATTTGAAAAACCCATGCATTTGGGCTTTAACTTCTTAATCAAAGGAATTTTGTCCCCTTTAATTCAATTAGAATTTCTAAACTAAATGGATTGTTATTTCCATTTAATTTTAACTTACTTTCCTAAAGTAGAGTTGACTTTTTTTACTTTTATGGTAGCAAGAACACAATTGCGCTAGACCAAATAACTTTTTGGACTATTTCTTCTAATTAACTTTTGATTGAGCCCATGATTTCATTCGATTAAAATTTGGCACTTTAAACCCGCATTTTCCGCAATATTTAATATTTAACCAGTCAATAAACTTTTAAAAATATTGTCTAGCACAAAATTTCGTTGTCTATACTCACATTTTATACAATTAGAACTACTTGGAACTTCAAAAATAAAGATCTACATGGTCGAAAGAAAGTAAAACATTGCCAGGTAAAAATCATATTTTAAACACCTGGTGCTTCTCCAAATTCAGCTACGTAGGGGAAGGAATCCAGAAAAGGATGAGTCTTTTTATTTGTCAAAGAAAGATGGTTCAAGCTAGTTTTGTAATATCAGAGAAGTCACCTTTATGGATGCAGAACTACTTGAGACCCCAGGAAGAAGAACTTGCATTGGGCAAGAAAAAGTTATTTCCAAAGTAAAAATCATATTTACGACGAGGGATAATTACACACGACACTCTTAAAGTTTACCCAACATTTCACTCTACACCTACAAACTATTTTTCTACTCTGCTGCCTGAGGTTTGTATTCGCATTTTACAAAGGTACACACATTTAATGAGACGACCACTTCCATTTTCTACTGACTCGTCTGCCGAATCAACAGCATAATACTGAGCCCATTTATTTTCTTTTAAGATTTCCTGACACTCCACATTTTTTTTCTATACCTAAAGTACTCTACTATTGTTATTTCTTTACCTAAAAATACCCTTTCAGGTCAGGTAGAAAATTTGCACATCTACCAACCCACATAGACCCTTTTTTCCCTTCCTCCCCCTTCAAACAATGGCCAAATCTTTCAATCTTCGTTGAGGATTGGGAGCTTGAGCAACCTCTCACCAATATATATATATATATATATATATATATATATATATATATATATATATATATATATATATATATATATGGCGTATCTGATTGTAATTATAGCTTTTTTCTAGCAGCTGCTTTCTACGATCCCTATCATAAATGATATGGTATTGCATGTTATATTGGTTTTACTTGTAGAGATGGGATGGTTGTTATGATCGCTCATGGTGGGTTGAGGTGTTGCTTCTTGTGGTGATTGGTTGTGGTGGGAGTTATTTCATGGCAGTGGTAGGTGGGCCAATTGCTTATGGTGGTGGGTTGTTAAGGCGGCGGGAGCTATGTGTCATGGACTGACTAAAAGGAGTCTGATTTTGGAGGTTACGACATGCGGGTGCTCATTAGGAGCTTACGGGACGCTTGGTGGATGCTTACTTGGCAATGGATGGGCAAGGCTTCCTAAAGGCTCAAGACTTCTCTACTCTATTTGGTCTTGTACATATGTGTATATTCTAGAGTTGTGGTAGATAGCTCTAGAATGGTAGGGAGTATTCTAGGAAGGGCCTAGAATATTAGAGAGGCTTGTACATATAATGGAGAGTTCTAGATAGGGAATATTGTATGTAGGATCGAATGTACCTCCACTGTCCGTTAAGGAGGTGGACTAGTATACATAGCCAAAGTCATGTGTTGTCCAAGGCATCTAGTGATCTAGGCATCCAAGAGTGATCTAAGACATCTTAACTTTGTGGTGTACTAAGCTTCTCCAAGTAGTAATATAGTGGAATTCATTCCCCAAACTCTTATGTTCTGCTGTGCATTTGCTTCTAACATCGCCCAGCTCGAGGGTTAGGCTAACTTAGCACACAAGCAGGGGCTTGATAGCTAAGAGCCGCACGATCGACTAAGGGGGAAAAGTTAATTCTGTGACAGGTGGTATCAGAGCTTGGTTACAAGGGGTCAGGCCAAGCAAGAAGCAGTGGTGGCAGGCAAGGACACTAGTGTTGGGACATCGGGGATGTCTGAGGAGAATTTGGTCGTGGTCAAGGGTGGGAAAGATCCACTACCACCACCCAATGGGAAGAAGGATGGTCAAGGCCAAAGCAAGTTGAGGGATGCACTTGCTTCGTTGGATGGCCGAACGGGTCACTTAGAGATTGTAATGGGTGATGTCAAGGATCGCGTGGGAATGATCGAGCAAAATCTAAAGACGTTGGAGGATCACGTCTTAGAAGAGCTCGACTCACTTAAAAGGGCAGTGGATGTCCAAGATGAGCTACATGCAAGGTTCACGGAGTTGTTCACTAGTTTGCAAGAACCACTCGAAGGGGTAAAAGCTAGCGTGGAATGGATAAGGCATGACGCGACGATGTGCAAGAGAGCTATCATGGGTGGAGCAGTTGCCACTCCTAGTCCAAGGGTGGATACGCCAAAGCCAAAGGAGTTCGGAGGCAATCGGGATGCCAAGGAGCTAGGCAACGTTTTATGGCACATGGAGCGATACATTGAGGGTGCTAGCATAGTCAACGAGTTGACTAAGGTAAGAACTGCGACTTTCTATCTTACGGATACGACAACTCTATGGTGGCGTAGGAAACATTGCGATACAGAGAAGGGGTTGTACACCATAGATACTTGGGAGGTGTGTTCAAAAGGGAGATCAAAAAGTAGTTCTATCTGGAGAATGTAACCTACGAAGCAAGAAAGAAGATGAAGGATTGAGGCATAAGGGTAGCATAAGCGACTATGTGAAGGAATTTACTACACTTATGCTTCACATTCTGAATATGGCGGAGGAAGATCTCTTCTTTAACTTCGTCGACAACCTCCAAAGTTGGGCCAAGAAAGAACTTTAACGCATGGGCGTGAAGGATGTCGATGAAGCCATAGCAATGGCGGAGTCGTTGACAGAGTATGATAGAGGTAGTAACTCTTCAAAGTTGAAGGAGGAAGAAGAAGCTTTGGAAGGCAACCACGCCAATGGTGGGGGAAAAAGTCCTAAGGCGTGGCACAAGGGGGGAAAGCAAGCTAGCACAAGCAAGTCCGAGGGACATGGCAAGCTAGAGGACAAGTGAACCAAGAACAAGCCTAAGGACAGATGCTTCTTTTGTGGTGGGCCGCATTAGGCAAGCGATTGCCCACGACAAGGCAAGTTGGCTGCCTTAGTCAAAGAGATGGAGAAGGAGGAGTCCGAGCGCGAGGCAGTGCGTATAGGCTCACTCCAAGTCCTAAATGAGCTCCAAAAGAAGAATGTGCCGCAAGTCCTGACATGTGAGGGACAAGCTTCGATGAGTAATGTGTTGCTCTTTGTGGAGGCAAAGTTGAATGGGAAGCCCACACAAGTGTTGGTGGATACGGGGTGACTCACAACTTCGTGATGATGGAAGAGGTTGAGAGGTTGGCCTTAACATGGTTGAAGGTGGGGGATGGCTAAAAACCATCAACGCCAAAGTGAAGCCTTTACAAGGCACGATTTGATGGGTGAAAACGTGCCTTGGCAGGTGGAAGGGGTTCGTAGACTTTTCTGTTGTACAGTTGGCTGATTTCAATGTGGTGTTGGGCCATGATTTCTTGCGACAGATGAACGCCCTAGTGTCATCGTATAACAACGCGATGTGTATTATGGAGAAGGGCGCGGCTTGTGCGGTATAATGTTTGGGGGAATGGGCACCACGACTCCTACATCTATATAGCTATCGGGGATGCGGCTAGTGGAAGGAGTCGAAAGGGAGGAAGCCAAGGCGAGTGAGGGCATTTACTTGGCGAGTCTCAAGGTTGAAGACCGTGCTGTGCCTACGACTGGAAAGCCACCAAAGGAGTTGGTGGCATCTTCAAGGGGAAGAAGGACGTTATGTCACAGGGACAGCCATCAAGGGGAGCAAGGAACGTCCTTGAGGCAAAGAAAGACACGGCAAGGGAAGCTGAAGACATTCTCGAAGGGAAAGAGAACGTGCCACTCTCTAAGCCACCGAGGGAAGTGAAGGACGTTCTCAAGGCAAATGAGGACGTTGTGCCACGCAAGTTCAAGAAGCGACAACCACCTAGGAGAAAGGTGGATCGTGAAGGCAAGCTTGACTGGGGGGCCAAGCCAAGAAATGTGGCACCATGTGGGATGGCACCACCAAAGGTAGAAAAAATTGGCGACTACTTCGTAGGCAGAAGGGGAGATCATCAAGATGATCAAGGAGGGCCTACAGCGTGATCCCTTAGCTAAGGAATTGCTTCAACTAGTGAAGAGTGGGAAAACCCAATGGTATTGGGTGAAGGGAGGCCTACTCTACACGAAGGATGGACGAGTGTATGTGCTGAAGTGGAGAGACCTAAGGAGGATGGTCACACGGGAATGCCACGACACTCGGTCGACAGTGCATTTGGGGCATCAGCAGACATATGCCTTGCTGACTAAGGCATACTTTTGGACTCAAGTGAAGAAGGAGGTGCAAATGTGTGTCAAGACTTGTCATGTGTGCCGACAAGTCAAGGGGGAGAGTCACGCCGCTGGGGTAAACTCGTGGACGTGATGCAAGTTTCACATGACTTGCGTAAGCATGAGGCTGAGAACGTGCTTAGCGGTGAAGCTCGAGTGAAGGCTAAGAGTTGCACCAACAAGGCGTCGCTTGGTCAAGTGGGAAGAATTGTCAAAGATGCGAGCAACGTGGGAGTCGATGGAAAATCTTCGAGAGTTCAACATCATTGCGGATCGACATCGCAATGAGGTTGACGAGGGCGTTGCGAGATTAGGTGGGGGAGAATATCACGGACCGACTAAAAGGAGGCTAATTTTTTGAGGTTACGCCATGCGGGCGCTCATTAGGCACTTACGGAATGCTTGGTGGACGCTTACTTGGCAATGGATGGGCAAGGCTTCTGGAAGGTTCTAGACTTCTCTATTCTATTTGGTCTTGTACATATGTGTATATTCTAGAGTTGTGGTAGATAGCTCTAGAATGGTAGGGAGTATTCTAGGAAGGGCCTAGAATATTAAAGAGGCTTGTACATATCATGGAGAGTTCTAAATAGGGAATATTGTCCGTAGGATCGAATGTATCTCCACCGTCTGTTAAGGAGGTGGACAGTATATAGCCAAAGCCATGTGTTGGCTAAGGCATCTAGTGATCTAGACATGCAAGAGTGATCTAAGACATCTTAACTTTGTGGTGTACTAAGCTTCTCCAAGTAGTAATATAGTGAGATTCATTCCCCAAACTCTTGTGTTCCGCTGTGCATTTGCTTCTAACATCGCCCAGCTCGAGGGTTAGGCTGACTTAGCACACAAGCAGGGGCTTGATAGCTAAGTGCCGCACGGTCCGACTAAGGGGGAAAAGTTCGTTCCGTGACATATGTCTGTGGTCTGATCATGGTGGGGTTGTGGGGTTGAGCCTGGGTAGGACAGGAAGTGATGTGGAACTTTTCCCAAATCACGGTTAGCCTCATGTCGTGATGTTTCTTGTTGTTCTAACTTATGTAGCTCAGAATTTGTTCCTCTCAAGATTAAATAAGAATATAAATATGAGTTAAATAAGTAACACATGTTCTACAAGTTCCAAAAAACTGAAATTTTTTTCCTAACCATTTAATAACAAGGGTATTTTGAAATAATAAATAACTTTTCAAGTGATTAACACGAAGGCTGAATTGTCAATGGGTTCTAACAGGTCGTGCATTATTTCCATTATTATATAGCACATGAAGATGTAGGCGTGTATGAGCAGGCAATTTTATTAGCATTCCAATGGCTTCAACGTTTAGACGTTCTATCTATTATTGTTTTAGTTTCTCCCTCTGCTATCTCCGAACAAGCCAAGCATAGAAGGAAGAGCATTGTACATAGCAGTCATATCTTGTGAGAGATAACAGAGAGGTGCAGTTACCTGCATCTAGTGCATATTGGCCAGGGAAAAAAATATGTTCTTGGTGTAGCCTCAGCATTGGCCCCTTTTACGTCTCGTTTAGGGGATGGTATACAACAGGAATGGGTTGATCATTTACAGACTGCTGCTGTTTATTCTTCCTTGAGCATGCCTAGTGCTTAGCTAGAACTTTCTCAGTGGCATTTTATTGTTTTTGAGATCTGTAGTTCCTTTTGAATGTGTTATCTTGTCATATATATTGGATGGGGCTATCATTCCAGTACAGTACGTAGTTTACTCTAACTCTTACTTGGTATATGTTATACACAGTTCACCAGCATGCTATATATTTCTTTGTTTTGACCAAAAAAAATCTTTGGCCTGCAGCCAAGAACGTGCTTCCACTGAAATCAAAATGAGTTAGAAAGTATTCTGTTGTACGAGCAGTGGAATTCCCTTTGCTTGGTAAGAAGAGAAAAAGCAAGGAAGGGTTCATAGGAAGGATTCACTTTCTTTTTCTCCCCACCATAATTTGGCTTCTCCATAGCGGGAAGGAAACTCTTTTGGTTCCAAGAAAATTTTTCAGTCGTGGGAGTCCTTTGATACGTAAGATTGTCTATAACAAAAGTGCAGTGGTAAAGTTTAACGTAAAGTATTCAAGATTAAGTTAGTACTTTGTCACTTGTTTTTACTTCTTTTTCTACGGAACTATTTCTACCTCATCCACAAATCTCTTCCACTGCTCGTTTCTTGAACCTGCCAAGCTGACTCTTGACATCAAAGTAAAAGCTACATAATACTTTTCATATGGTCTTTTGTTGGTTCCATCGATTTAAGTAAGCGCGCGAGGTTGCCTCATTAAATAATCATCTATTATTATCGGTGTACGGACATGACTGCTATACAACAAATCAACCCATGATTTATAAGTTACACAAGGCTAATAAGTTGCCATTTCCATGATTAACGTGTTTTTCTCTGAAGTAGTAACAAATTCAAAACTCAATTGTATTGGAAATTATAAATTTTGATGGCTCACATTTGAAGGATCAAAACCTGTAGCGAGATTTGAAACTAGTTATTTTGCTTCAAAACTGCATGGCCAAAATATGTGAAGAAAATTAACGCGCTAAAGTTCATCTTCGAGGTTGTTTCCTATAAAATATGCATTTGTAAATAATTTATAAGGTCTCCTAGAATTGTTTGACCCAGCGCAATGAAATTTTTTGAGGAAAGTGCAGGCACTGTTGGGCAGTCAATTAAACAAATTATGAGTACTCATAATCCTAATTGATAAGTGATTGAATATTGTTGCTAGTGGCATTGTGCTTGCAATTTTTTCACATCTCTTTATATTTGATTGGAAAAGATCTTTCATTTAGGAGAACCCCAAAAAAAAAAAAAAATAGATGAGCATTTAACGGACAATTCAATGCCTTCTTTTCTCGCCATTTTCCTTTCCGTCATATATCGACGATTCTGGATACTTTCATTTTGTTCTATACTTCTTTCCTTTGTTGCTCCTCCGACAACCAAAATAAAATGTAATGTGAATATGCTTTTGCTATCCAAATAATTGTGTCAGACTATAACTAACTAAGAACATGGCTTGATTAATAGCTGAGCAAAGAAAGAAGCTGAGATACAAACAAATGCTTAGGATAATATATCTCTCCACTCTATTAAGGCACGCAAGAATAAGAGCTCACTCAAATCTTCTACCAAGGAATAAGCCTTTACAACTTTACTAAGAATTAGGGGGTGACTTACTCCTATGGAATTTTTTTTTAACATCTAGCTGTGTGAATCATGAACTTGCGAACTTCAAACTCGTGATTTTGCAACCTTTGCAATTGATTATTACGGAAAAAAGAAAATGTACATATAAACCTTTTGAATTTTGATAAAACTGAACAATTATTCAAAACGACGAATAATAAAGTGCAATCATTTGCTTTTATCGATGATGACCAAAAACTTGACCAGCAGAAGCCTAACAGTAAACAAAATCAATTGAGAACGAACAAAAGCCTAAATTAAAACCTATAATTTGCGTGCATAATCAAGAACAAATAATAACTTACGGAGGTAGGAGCATTCAAGAAGAACAAACCTATGATGAAACAAAGATAGGAAGTTGCATGCTTCGATGAATCTCTACAACTCAATTTTCCATAATGTATGAGGTGGTTTGGCATAGACTCGACTGCACGAGAGGGAACTTGAAGAGGTTGGATTTTTGAGGCATAATGATCTGGAAGTAGATAGTCATCGTTGTGAAGAATTATAACTATTTAATTGGAAAAGGCGTATGGAGCCCTTTTGTCGAGAATGAGAGAGGATGAACCGAAGAGGAAGGGCAAGCGTTTTGACGAAGTCTAAAATAATTGATAACAATTTGGGAGTGTCAAGGGCATTCACACGAGAATTAGTTTCTTTAAGAGTATTTTTAAGCAAAAAAATAATTTACATGTATTCAGGTAGTATGGATGAATTAACACTTTTGCTTATTTTTGACTTCTTAAGGAAAAGTAATCACAAACTAATGATACTGGCCGGTAGCCTTTATAAACCCAAATTATGAATTTGTGCACCTAGAGAGCGCCAAATTCACTTTTCTTCCCATCTCTTGGTGCCCAAATTTGATTCCGCCACAATTGCCGACCACCACCCGCAGCTCAATTCCGCCGCTTAACCATCTCGCCACCAATGACTACCACACCACCTTGATAGCTCACCCCTCTACCAACCGTTGCAACCATTCGCACCTCCACCCAGTGGCGGAACCAAGATTTCATCGCGGGGGGCTAAAAATATATCGAAGGAGATAAATATTTTTATAAATAAAATAGCACACAAAAATAAAGTGCACTTTTCGACGTGGCTGAGTTCCGAATTGTGTAAATGGAAAATTGTGGTGACGAGGTTGGCAAGGACCTTTCGACTGTTGAAAAGAAATGGCAGTGCGGAGAATAATTGAGTGAAATATGCGCATTCGACTCAGGCATATTTGAGAGAATAATTGAGAGAATAACGCTGCCTCGTTATCGCAAAATATAGAAATAACAGGCATTGGCTTAGGCCATAGAGGAATCTCTATCAACAGGTCTCTTAGCCATTCTGCCTCCTTGACCGCCATTGCCAAAGCAATAAACTCGGACTCCATGGTCGAATGTGAAATCAAAGTTTGCTTTTTGGAACCCCAAGAAATAGCACCTCCACCTATGGTAAATATCTAACCACTTGTGGACTTTGTTTCATCTGAGTCCGTAATCCAGTTTGCATCTGTGTTCCCTTCCAAAACGGTAGGAAATTCCTTGTAAGTTAGTGCATAGTCCATTGTTCCTTTAAGATACTTAAGTACTCTAAACACCACATTCCAATGGACTTGCCCGGGGTTATGAGTAAACCTACTCAAAACACCAATCGCAAAGGCTATATCTGGTCGGGTACATTGCATGATATACATCAAGCTGCCAATAACACTGGAATACTCTAGCTGAGAAACACATTTCCCTTCATTTGCCCTCAACTTGATCGAAGGGTCATATGGGGTAGTAACCGGGGCACAATTCTCGTGACTAAATTTCTTTAAAATTTTCTCAATATAATGAGACTGTGACAAAGAAATAGAATCTGAGGATCTAATAATTTTCATTCCCAATATAACATTGGCTTCCCCCATATCCTTCATATCAAACGATGAAGATAGAAATATTTTAGTTTTCAACACAATATCTAAATCAGTTCCAAAGATTAACATATCATCCACATACAAACATATTATCACACCACGTCCTTTATCAAACTTAGAATAAACGCATTTGTCACATTCGTTTATTCTAAATCCATGAGAGAGAACGACTTGGTCAAATCGTTCATTCCACTGCTTAGGAGCTTGTTTTAAGCCATACAAAGATTTGATGAGCTTACAAACCTTTGTTTCTTGGCCCTTTAGTACAAAACCTTCCGGTTGTTCCATGTACACCTCCTCATCTAAAATACCATTTAGAAAAGTAGTCTTGACGTCCATTTGGTGTATAACTAGTTTGTTAATGGACGATAAAGCAAATAATAATCTTATAGTACTAAGTCTGGTTACCGGAGCATAAGTGTCGAAATAGTCAATTCCTTCCTTTTGTTTAAAACCCTTGGCTACAAGTCTAGCTTTATACTTATCTACAGATCCGTCTGGCTTAAGCTTTCGCTTAAAGATCCATTTGCAGCCTATTGGTTTAAATCCTGGTGGTAAATCCGTCAATACCCAAGTTTGGTTTGACATTATCGATTCGATTTCATCATTTATGGCTTCTTGCCACAAGTCAGAATCTCGAGAAGTTATGGCTTCTCGATATGTAAGAGGGTCATGTTCTACGTTATACATATGAGAGTAATCACCTTCATTTCTACTTCCCTCAACTAAGAATTGGTAGAAATCTGGAGCATAGGTTTTTTCAATCATTGCTTTCTTACTTCTCCTTAGTTCACCTCCTTCCCCCATTTCCGGAGTAGGGTGAACTTGATCCTTATCGACTGTGTCTTCACTTTTCCGATTTCTAGAGAAAGAATGTTCAAAAAATTCTGCATCTCTAGATTCCAAAATAATATTTTGGCTAACGGATTCCATTGATTCCATGGTTAAGAATCTATACGCTTTGCTATGTTGAGCATAGCCTATGAAGACACATTCGATTGCCTTTTGCCCCAATTTGGGTCTTTTCGGATCGGTTAGCCTTACTAAAGCCCTACACCCCCATACTTTAAGGTGTCCAAAAGAAGGATTTCTTTTCTTCCATAACTCGTAGGGTGTGACATTAGATACCTTGTGGGGTATACGATTAAGTATATATGTAGAAGTCATGAGTGCTTCCCCCCACAAATTCTTAGGCAAATCAGAAGTAAGTAATAAGGTATTAACCATTTCTTGCAAGGTCCTATTTTTCCTCTCGGCTACACCATTTTGTTGTGGACTATAAGGAGCTGTAACTTGGTGTATGATACCCCAAGTTTCAAATAGATCATTAAAGGAAAGATATTCACCTCCCCTATCCGACCGTAAAATTTTAATCTTACGATCTAATTGATTCTCTACTTCTGCTTTGTAAATTTTAAATTTATCCAAAGCTTCATCCTTAGTCCTTAGCAAGTACGTGTATGTATAACGTGAACAATCATCTATAAATGTAATGAAATATCTTTTACCACCCTTGTTAGATGACCTTCCATTTCACACAAGTCCGAATGTACTAATTCTAATAGTTGTGTTTTCCTCTCAACCCCTTTAAAGGGTTTTCTGGCTATTTTAGCCTTTATGCAAACTGAACATTTCTCTAAACTAGGTGAAGTATTTTGAGTTATTAAACCCAATTTTACCATACTTTTCATGCGTTTATAATTAACATGACCTAGTCTAGAATGCCATAAATTAAATGGAACAGCAATATAAGGAAACTTAGTATCTTTATTAGCAATAGTAAGCTTGTACAATCCATTGGTTACATATCCCTTGCCAACATAGTTTCCTCCCTTGGTCAGAATAACACTATCTGACTCAGACAAAATCTTAAATCCAAACTAATTAAGCATACTAACAGATATAAGATTTTTCCTAACATCGGGAACAAAAAGCACATCCTTTAAGGTAAGCTTCTTTCCGGAGGAGAGATAGAGCACAACAGTTCCTTTGCCCATGACCTTAGCCGTAGTTGAATTTCCCATGCAGAGATGATATCCCTCCGCAACTGGCTCGAGGTCCTTGAACAAATTTCTATTTTTAGCAATGTGCTTGGTTGCACCGGAGTCCACCCACCACTCTTCATCTTCCCCCATCATGTTGGCTTCGAAAACCACTGCAACGAAGTCCTCGTTGTCAACCACATTGGCATGGTCCTTTTTCTGCCTCTTAGCCACTCGGCAATTCTTCTTGAAGTGGCCAATTTTCCCACACTTCCAACAGGCCTTTTTAGGCTTGTCTTGTCGGTTGGTAGAAGCAGAAGCTTGACCATCAAGCTTACGCTTAGTGCCACTAGAGGAGCCATGATCTATTACAAGAGCCTTGGAGGATTTGTTTTCTTCCAACTCAAGCCTATCCAAGTTTCGAGAATTCTCTTCAACTTGGATATACTTGACCAACTCTTGCATGGTCATGGCATCCTTCTTTTGTTTTAACTCCTTACGACATTCTTTCCAAGCTAAAGGCAATTTAGAAATTATAGTAGACACTTGGAAAGACTCGTCAAGAGAGTGGCCCTCCGAAATAATTAAATTCATAATCATTTGCAGTTCATGAATCTGAGTAATAACAGACTTGCTATTTTCCATGCGGAAGTCAAACAACTTACTGATTAGGAATTTTTTATTCCCGGCGTCCTCCGTCTTGTACTTGCTGTCGAGATCATCCCATAGTTCCCTTGCGGTGCTGTTTGCGTACTTGATCTTGTACACGTCGTATAAAGTGTCGGACAGCCCTCCCAAAATGTAGCCCTTACAGTAGGTGTCGTCATCCTCCCACCTTTGCTTTTGCTTCATGGCAGTCTGCTTTATTGCTTCGTCTGCAGCTTCATCCACAATAGACTTAGGAATAGTGAGCACATAGGCAATTTTCAATGTAGCAAGAAAGAAGTACATCTTGCTATTCCATCGTCTAAAGAAAGAGCCATCGAACTTAGCCAGCTTTGAGATGTCGTTGATCACAGGCATCCTTGAAGTATTCTCCATCGTAGCCAAATACTGTCTTAAGATTGTTGAAAAGAAATGGCAGTGCGGAGAATAATTGAGTGAAATATGCCTGAGTCGAATGCGTTACACTCTTTCCTTAAGACAGTATTTGCTCCCTTATAATCTGCGTAGGGTAGCAGCAAATCTGCCTCCCAAGATAAAACAGGCGAAACTCTGTTGATCACAGCAGATTGCAATCAACAGACAGAAATTTGAGCGAGAGAGCAAGAGAGAATTCGGAGTGAAAAATGATCTGACCATCAGCCCTATTTATAGACACCAAAGGGTGCCTAGAACAAGTGCAAACAGTTGTGACAATTAAGTGATTCTGCAGATATCACTTAACAGTCACAATCCGTAGACACACTGAACAGCTGCAATAACTGAACTAAAAGGCACCTTAGACAGGTGCCATTTCGAATTTAAACAGATCTGAAATCGTGCACGTGCGAAGTACAAAGTGCGCCTAAAAGCGCCAATAGCGCCTTTACGCCGCCGCCGCCGCAGCCGGCGCGAGCGCGCGCGCGTGTGCGGTGCGGTGCACCACACATGTGCGAGTGCATGGCCATGCATACCATGTGTTTCTAGAACAATATGATATGTCACATAGCCATTTAAATACCCTTAACTTTTCTATTTTTCAAGCCATGTGGGAACCCACTTCATGATTAATTTCAACCTTATTAAATGCCAATGTTTGAGAGTTAATATCTCTCAAACCAATCAATCAATTTGATTGATTCTTTTTGTAACTTATTTCTTGTAGTACAAACATTAATAAGGTAAGAATCAATAATGGAAAATTCCCAACATCGACCAATACGCTCGTCGAACTTTATCTCGAACATTATGATCATAATTCAAAATATTCGGACGCAACCCAGGATCCGCAATAAGCTCGTCAGGGTTGAACTTATCGCTAACTCTGCTTGAATGTCCAGAATGATTATCACGATACACAATGAGAGCCTTGTCGCTTACTGTTGGAATCGGAGACTGTTGAATAATATCTTGATTTCTACACTCATTCTTATTAGACTGTAATAACTTTTTCACCTTTGCTTTCTTTTGAAAGAACTTTTCCATTTTGATTTTTTTTTATTTTAAGTATCAAACCATCAATTATCAATCAAATAACCTAGTTAATTATAAATATTTTATTCTTTTACTTTTTCAGTTATGTTTTATTATCGCGTTAACCTAATTAACCTAATTTCAACCCACCATTTAACTAAATTACATATCCGATATCTCAATCCAATTGAGTCCCATCCTTCATCAACCATCTCAATTCTCAAATACTCAATGCACAATTAACAACCTATAAAAATCAACAATTAATAATCTCAATTTTCAAATGCACAATTAACACAACCTAAAATTATGAATCAAATAATCAATTCTCAAATGAGATAAAAATCTAATTGGGTCCCATCCTCCATCAACAATCTTAAATCTCAAGTGCTCAATTCACGATTAACATCCATAAAGTATCAATTAATAATTTAAATTATCCAATTTACAACTAACAACCTAAAATTATTAATCAAATAATCAATTCTCAATAGTAAAAGAAATTGTTCAAAATGCACACTGACCTCAGTCCTTAGAAATCAGAACGGTGTCGTTGTCGCAACGTCGCTGGGGGTGAGTTCTTCACCGTGACCACCGGTGACTGAGGCTCAGAAGTCAGATCTGCTTGAAGTTTACTATTTCAGGCGTCGTGACCGCCGACCGATGAGGTTCGTCACTTCCTCGGTTTGCCGTCGGCTTGTAGATCTAATCTAGATCTGGCCGGAGTTGGGGTAGGGACTGTCGGACTGGGGAGGGCCTTCGCGCTTTGAAATCGGGGCTTCGACAGACGTGAGATAACCACTTACTCCGCTGTGAGGCCATCCGTGACTCCGTGAGAGCAGGGGCGGACGTTGAGACCTTGACGACGACCGACGTTACCGATGAGGTGATGAGCAGATGACCGGTAGCCGTGGGCGGTGCCACGGTGACTGAGGGAGTGAGAGGTGACTCCGGTGAGAGTTTAACTGTCGATGGCGAGTCGGCGACAACAGGAACTGAATGAGACTGCGAGAGCCGAGAGAAGGAAAGAGAGAGAGAGTTGCGAGTAAAAAAAAACACTATATATAATTTTTTTTTCAAAATATGAGGGGGTGCTATAGCCCCCTCGTTCATATGTAGTTCCGCCTGGTGCCACCGAGTGCACATCACGTGCCTCAACCCCAGTTTAAACTCACCAGGGTGAGATCCAATCTCAGATTTCCGCGATCTTTCTAACGTCAGGCGACGAAGAAAGTTAGGGGTGCAAAACACAAATTCAGAGACTAAAGTGGGTCAAGCTTCGATTTTCACGTTTCAGCTCCGGCCTTGGCGGCCAAGGAGAACATGTTTTGGAGGGAACGTGAAAGGGAGAGCAAGGAGCAGAGCATTGGCAGCCCCCCTTGCGGCCAGGTTCGCGTGCTTGTTGTCGGTGACTCAGGTGCCGATTCATCCACTTCCGTTTATTTAATGTTTGCTAATTAGATTTTTCTCGCATTTGGGAATCTGAGTGGATATAAGCTATTGGCCATTCGTTTAGAGCGGTTGGTAACTTAACGCAACTCATGGAGATACAAATGCCTTGTGAGTTGTGACAGTTGTTTGTGCTTTTGGATTAGTTGAATTCTTTGGGGATTATGTGATAGAAACATATGCTGCTAAGTGCCAACCCTATCGGTGTATACAATTTGTTGGGGGTTATTGATTGATGTGCAAACACCACTACCGCAAACCCCAGCAGGTTTTAGCTGCCCGGTAAGGAGATAGAGTTTTCTCAATCCAGATGTATATGTAGTCACTGTGAGGGTCAACTTCTGTAGTTTCATGATGAAAGAGGGACCTTTAGATTTTGCTATTGCGTAGTCCCGTAATTGATCCCAACTGCCAGCAGAATTAGGTATTCACTGCTGAGGTAGTAGTATACTCCAAATGTCCTTAGCAAACTGACAAGTGACAAGAGTAAAGTTAATGCTCAAAGTTTTCCTGGTGTTGGTGGCAGAAAATGCATCATCAGGGAGAACATGGCACCTTTTCTGTCCACAGTCCTTAGTCTCTTTTTGCATAGTAGCTAGAAAATAAAGGCACATGTGGGGATTTTTCCAGTGAACCAGACCAACTCCCACCAGTGAACATCAGGAAGCTCAAGGTTAGGTCTCAAGGATGCGGGGAAGGTTGTCCTTAAGGTTAAGAGAGGCTGGTATAAAATAGAAGGGAGTTCCCAGTTCCCATCTCTGATGATCTCAGAAAACATCTTAAGATTTGATGGCATTATAAACAATTGCTAATGCGTATTTTCTAATAAATGGACCAGTAGGTAGCCAGTTGCTCTACCAGATAATTCATCATAGGGGATTAGTAGATAGACATGTAGTTGTTCTGTGTAATTAAGGGAGGACAGAGGGTTTTGAAAGGATAGTCTTAGACATTATTGTTGCTCTGACTGCCAAGTTTGAAGGACTCTAAGAGATCTAGGTCCATCAACTGTATAGAAGAACGAAAATTATACTTGACTTTTTAGTAATGTCTCAAAAGTTGCACATGGTCATTAAGTTGACAAAGATTTTCTAATTTTCTTGACTTCTTAATTTGTTGTCTCTCTCTGTCTTGCTTTCCCAACACTCCTCTCACTGTCATGCATTTTACTACTCCCCGTCCCCTTTCTTAAGTCCTGCTTTCTATTTTGATTTGTCCCATATGAATATCAATTTAAATCTAAACAACTATGAGATTTTCTTTATTGCCCTGGGAAAATGGAGCATTGAATTTAACTTCTTCTCATAAAAGTTGGGCTTGTATGGGATTATTTAAAATCTGCTTTAAGTGTCATGGGAAGATTTAGGAAACTGCTTGAAGGATTTGGTAAATTAATGAGTTTCTAAACATGACATTCAAAATGGGATGGAGGGAGTAATTGTACTGATTTTTCTGGTGTAGACTATGCAATCTTTACATTTTCAACTAAAGATGACACTCAAAATGGGATGGAGGGAGTAATTGTTCTGATTTTTCTGGTGTAGACTATGTAATCTTTACATTTTCAACTACGTATTCAGGACTTTCTATACAATATACAACAGGTTTGTTTGAAAGATGATATGTTATAAGCTTTGAATCTCTGAGTTTGTTATGAATAAAAAGTTAAGCGAGGTCTTCAATTGTAAGCATGTGAAGAAGGAACGGGAGAAAAAAGAACTTTGAGAATACTTCTACAAAGTTTGTTGCTCTCTCTTATCTTTAATAGAAGGAAGACACATCCGGACAACAGCTGTTCCAAGTAGTTAGGGTGGTCTGCTTGCACAGCATTATGATACTCAGCCTCCCTTTCTCTCTTTCTTTCTGTTTTCTTATGTATTATGTCTGGATAAAGTAGAAAACACTAGACACTGTAAAGCGATATACAGTAGAAAACACTAGGCTTCCTCAGCCCAAAAACCAAAATGTGAAAACCTTAAGACAAACTGTGGGCATTTTTTATTTCTCTCAGATGCCCTCATATTTCTTTTACAAACAAGGACGATGAAGAAACACAGGTGAGTAGTCCCTGCCTAACTTTACATTGTTGAACTTTTGCCTTCTGATGCATTAACAATGACTCCTGGGCAGGCACGTAGTATACCCTGTAGATTTGTGATTTATGATATATTTACTGAATACAAACACGGGATCTGTAAATTTGAATGTCATAAAATTATAATCTAGTATACTTCTGAACGATTATACTTTAGATGCTAGACAAATCAATTTAATCTATCTACTTCTGGATTTTCTTATGAGAGAAGGCCAAAATACTTATCTCTTATGTTTTTGCAAATATGATCTTACTTTGCAGAGATGCTAGTTAATTTGTGAACACTCCAACTTCTTCGATTAATGCTGCCTATCCAGCATATTAGATTGATAGATACGAGTTAGTTCCCCTTTCCGATATTTATATGAAACAATAGCTTGTCTAATGGTGCCTTTTTAGATTTTATGGACATAGGTAATCAAAGCTGGGAAAGCTTCTATGTAAGGGTTTCGCCTCCATTTCCGGCAGTTAACCTCAATGAATTTACTTATCCAAAAGAAAAAAAAAGGAAATAGCTTGTCCATGCGAGAGATCAGTATAAAGCTATGAAATGTTCAACAGAAATATTCTAACCAGCTGTACCAGTAATGCCAAAAAATAGGATGTTCCACAGTCAATTGTATTTCAGGACATCTGACGCCTTCAGCCTGCTTGGGCGGCCGGGGGCGGGGGCGGGGGTGGGGGTGGGGATGCCTTCTTTCTGACCACCAACCTCTTACCGCTAGGTTGCGGATGGGTGAACGAAAGAAGGTACATATCAATTTTGAATCTCATATAGCAATAGCTTCACATACTTGATACAGCCGTGGAGAAGTGCTTGGGGTTGGATAAATCCTTACAGTAAATTAATTGAGTGTCAAATTAGAATTGTTCTAGGATTGGATTTACCAATTCTTTAACCTGACAATTCACGTGAAGTATGGGGGAAAAACCCTGGTCCTGTTTCCTGGATTCATCTGTTGCGCTTACTGAGTCGAGATGAACTTTTTCATTCTATTTCTTTTCATAGTCATGATATTTTACATCCATCGATATTTTTCTGGCAGGTGTAGGCAAAAGTTCTCTTGTACATCTGATCCTCAAAGGTTCTTCAATTGCTCGCCCTCCTCAAACAATTGGGTGTACTGTTGATGTGAAGGTAAGACTCAACATTCCCTGCTTTATTTATGTGTTACATAGTTACACAGGGATTTCAGTTTTTCCTATTTGTTTTATTCTCTCTCTTGTATCCAGCATACTCCTTATGGATCATCTGGGAGCTCTTCAAATAGCATTAAAGGTGACAATGAGAGAGAGTTCTTTGTTGAACTTTGGGATGTCTCTGGACATGACCGTTACAAAGATTGTCGGTCTCTGTTTTATTCACAAATAAATGGTGGGTTATTAACCTTTTGGCTTGTTCTGAACGCAGTCATACTTGATGGGTAATTGTATACATATGTTATATGTTAAGCCTGAGAAGAGAAAATGGTCCTGAAGCTAAAGTTTTCCAGACGAGTCCTCACACGTATTAGTTTGTTTTGCAGTCAACTTTCTTGCGAGAGTTAAACAACTGAGGAATCTTGTATCGGGTATTGCACAATTTATCATGTGTTCTTGGTGATGACATCATTACCTTGGCAATATGTTTAAATTACGATATCCGAACTTCATTCTATGTCATTTCTAAACTAGTAGCTGCATCCGTTTAATTTTTGAAAACAATGTAGCATGTATAACAATGCCAAATATGCGGTCTTTATAACTAATCTCGTCTATGTTCTCAATTGATGCAATCGAAGTCTTCTTACTAAGTTCGAGTTTGGATGCTAACTCCTCTTTTATGAGTAAAACGACTAATTTTTGTTAAGTAAAACTACTAATTGTTTGTTCTTTAACTTCAATTGCAGGTGCTATTTTTGTTCACGATCTGTCACAGAGAAGGACAAAAGCAAGTTTGCAGAAGTGGGCTGCAGAAATTGCAGCCACTGGGACATTCTCTGCTCCTCTAGGGTCTGGAGGTCCTGGTGGCCTTCCTGTTCCTTACATTGTTATTGGTAACAAAGCAGATATTGCTGCAAAAGATGGTAGAAGAGGAAGCAGTGGGAATCTTGTGGACGTTGCTCGCCAATGGGTTGAGAAGCAAGGTTTGATTCCCCAGAGTGAGGAACTTCCGTTGACTGAGAGTTTTCCTAGCGGAGGTGGCTTTCTAGCAGTAAGGTTTCAAGTTAAACTTTGGGATGCTTAGAAAATGTCTGCACAAGAGTTTTTTTTTTATGAGATTACTTACTCTTCTTGTAGTTTCTGAATCTTATGGAGCCATTCTTTGACACGAGGGAGGTTGATTTGTCTATTACTTCTCATAATTCAATGTGAATATGTGATTCTTTGCTTTCCTTTTTTTAGGCTACTGTTGAAAGACTACATATAGAATTTCCCTATGTTATGCTTCAATTTGCCTGGAAAAATAGCAAGTCTATGTTGCAGGAATAGGTGGTCTTCTCTTCTTGCTACTCTTTTTGTGTTCATGCTGGCATTTTTTTTTCTTATGAAGCAGACATTACGGGTTCTTTGCTGGCAAAAGTTAGCTTCTTTGTTGGGTCTGCCTGTGGGAAGTACCATTCCTGTTGTTGAATCTTAGAGGAGGGGCCAGGATTATACATTCAGTCTGGCGGCATGATATACTTTCTGGGTTTTGGTACTCTTTTTGAATCTTGCTGTGTACTCTCTGTTTAAATGGTTTGTCCTCTCTGATGGTTTTTCCAGAAAATAAAAGAAAGAAAGGGAAAATAAAGATGGAAAGAGGATAAAGAAAAGAAGAAATTTTCACAGGGTTGCATAAGACAAATTCCTAGTGTTCACGTGTTAGTGTTGATGGAGCTGGATCAGTGTTGAATTGATGGCAATTCGAGAAAGGCTGTTAGTATCTGATGAAATTTGTTGTTGGAAGGAGCTAAATTCTTGATGTAGTGCTTATTGCCAGTTTGTGGCAGGGGTGGTAAGCTGGATATTAAGAAGGCTAATGACCACTTTTGGATTTCTTTAATTAGCTTTAGCTTATAGCTTTTTCTTCCACCTCGAGAGGCAGTTGGCAAGGAGATCCACTTTCTTCTCTTTCTTACTTGATGGTCGTGGAGGCTCTTTGCATGATGATTTGTCGGGCTGTAGCTGGTGGTTTTCTGGAATGCTTTGAAGTTGGGGGGTTTGAGGGAGTAATAATCTTCTCTCCCATTTACCTTTGCGGATGATATATCTGTTATTGTGGGGCTAAAGAGTTTCAGCTGAGGTACTCAAGGAAGATTGCTATGCGTTGAAGGGGTTTGTGGTTAAGGACTAATTTGATCAAGTTTGAATCTTGCCAGTGGGGGAGGTAGGCAATGTTTCAGTATCGGCAGACATTTTGGTATGCGAGGCGTGCTTTCTTCCCACTTCTTTTTTGGATCTGCCTTTGGGACCAAAAATTTAAATCTAAAGTAGTTGGGATCCTATTGTTCCACGCTTTGAATCAAGCTTGATAACGTGGAAGAGGCAATGCCTTTCTAATGGAGGAAGGCTCACAATTATCAAGGGGACTGTTTCTAGCCTTCCTATTTACCTAATATCTCTTTTCCCCGGTTCCCGTTTCTGTCTGGAGAGACTTGATAAGCTTAGCAGAGAGTTCCTTTGGCAGGGGAGTGAAGATTCACTTTATAACATACAGTGAATTAGGATATTTGTTTGTTCTCCAATTTCAGAAGGTGGGTTGATTGTGAAAGATTAGCCAAATAGTTGTGGAGGTTTGAGGGAGGAAGATTCATTGTGGAGGAGGGTGGCATATGTAGAGGGTGGATTTCTCTTCCTAGTTGGTTGCGTCATGGCCTCCTGATATGGAGTTTTATAAGCAATGGATGGCAAGAGTTTCTAAAAAATATGTCTGTTGTGGTGGGAAGCACAATTGTGTTAGATTTTGGTTGGTCTGTGTGTGTGAAGTCTTTGTGTATTCCTCTTTCAGAGTTATTTTTAATTTTTTTTTCCAGAGTTCTTCTAATTGGCCGTGAAGAAAGAGGCTATCGCCTATGATTATATGACTTTTTTGAGTGGCAAAAGGGTCTGGAATCTGCTTCTTTGATGAGCCTTTTTTTTGATTCGGAACTTAAGGCGTTGAGTAGATTCAAGGGAGTTCTCACTAATATAGATGTTACTCAATCTGAAGACATTCTGTTCGATCCTTTTACTTGGTGTTGAGGGAGGGGGCGAGGGTGTATTTTCCTTGGAAGGGTGGTCTGCGGTTAATGGTGCTTTTTTCACCGCCGATAATCTCAGTTGGGGGCAAAATATTAGTACGACTTATATTTGTGAGAAGAATGGGGATGCAGTTGATCATTTGCTTCTACATAAAGAGATTGCAATTAGTTTCTGGTGTTTTTGCTACTTTTTTGTATGACATGGGTTGTGCCGGTATTGATTAGAGATTCGATGTTCAGTTGGAATTGGACAAAGGTCCTGAAGTGTGGTCGTATGGGGTGGAGGTTAGCTCCTTTATATAGTATGTTTTGCATTTCGTGGGAAAGGAATTCGAGGACTTTTGATGGTGTGGAGACTCGGCTTTAGCGGGAGCATGCTTCTTGTTTGAACTGGCTTTCCTTTCTTTTGGGTCATCCGATGCTTCTTTAGTCTTTTTAGATGAGTTAATCATAGCTTCTTCTATGTAATAACATTCGTGCTTAGCCATGGCTTTTCCTTGGTGCTTTGGGCTTCCTTTGTACGTGGTTCTCCCATTCTGGGTTCTCTAGTAAACATTCCACTTATTAGCCTTTTTTTCCTTGCATGCTTAACTGTTCTTTCACAGAGGCTATTTCATTTGTAGAGGCTTTAATTGTTTGTTTATTGATCTTCTCCAGAGAAGAAAGGGAAATTACTAATAATGGTAGACTTAGTATATTTGTTTATCTGACAACTAATGTAAAGTTTGCCTCTGTTGATTATATACAGGCTGCAAAAGAAGCAAGATATGACAAGGAAGGTGTGATGAAGTTTTTCCGTATGGTATAATTTTTTTTCTCTTTATGTGGAGTATAAGTTCTGAGGGGGATCATTATGCATAGTTGAATCTAAATTTTCTTTTCAGTTGATTAGGAGGAGATATTTCTCAGATGACTTGCCTGCTGCAAACCCATGGTCTAGCCCTGCGCAGAGAACTTTGCAACAGTCACTTGAAAATTTTGATGAAGATCGGTTATACAACAGTACAAGGTATAACATTTTTTTTCTTTTAACACAATCATTCAAATTACATTCAGTCCCACTGGATTTTCTTAACTTTTTACACCCCTGGTGTTTCTTGGGAAATTACTCTGACGTCCCTTGACTTATCAAAATGTACAAAAAAAGGTATCTTTAATTTCAAACGAGTACTAGTATGTTTGTGCCTTTTGCCATCTGTCGAGGGAGGTGGGAGTAGTTTCCCAGAGGTCGATGCAGCATGTGTAGATGCCCGAAACTCAGGAGTTACAGTTGATGCAAGCTTTGTACCTAAATTTGGTCCAGCTGCTTTAATTTGTAATGTAATTGCTGAGTTTCTTTTTGTCGCGAGACCAATTACACCTCTTGGAATGCTTGTTATGATATTATCTTCTAATATGGTTAGGAGAACATGTTTTGCATTTGCTAATAATGAGATTTCTTGATCTCAACTAATAATTGGATTTTGCATGCCATGGTTTTTGGTTGAAAAGTTTACCACCTGCCTCGTAAGCTTTCCTTTCAAAAACGTTCTTTCTTTACTCTAATCAAATTGTTGTGGATGGGGGTAGTTCTCAGTTCCATACAACTTCAGGTATGCTAATTATTGACAAGGTTCTTCTGAATCCAAGCTTAATGCAGACGTTACACATGTATTTCAACCATCAAAGTTGACATCTCTTTCTCTGTTTTTTCTTTTTGGGGCAAAGAAGTCGAAGTCTTAACATAGGATTGAATACTTGAGACAGAACTCCATCCCTTTATGTTAGTCAGATTCGAAATATGGATGCTTCCCAACAATATTTTTCCCCAAGAGAGACGGTCAAAAGATTTTATATATATTCATGATCTCAAATAAGTATTCAGTCACCAGTTTTGTCAATATATATTTTCATAGAAATGTTTGATACATAAGGAGACTCCACGTCTTCCTAAAAAAGGCTCATAATTTGGTTCGTTCTTTATCTATACGAAGAAGAATGCTTAACATCACCTGTATAGACTAGACTAGAGTTTTCACAATGTTCAAGGGTGTAATCATCTGATACTTGCATTGACTTGGAAGTTTGTGTTCACGTGGATGTTTAAGGGTACTCCGTTTTGCTCACTGCTTAAGTTCTAAGCACAAGACAGCTACTACTACACTTTAGTCAGCTATAATTGATATAAGAAGCCTTCTGCGAAACTTTTAGCGAGACATTTCTTTCAAGAATTGGAATATAACCTGTTAACCGAGTCACTGCTGTACTAGGTTTTCTCACTGTGGTAGTGTGATATTGATGCCACCTACGTTGACATAAACCCTAGCCAAAAGACATTTATGAGATCGATGCCAAGAGATTTCATGTTAGAGCATAGTTGAAGGGCCAAAGGAAAATTGGGCCTCAGGTTAATACTACAGTTTCCAGGACTCATCGTCACTTTAGGCCTATTAGATGTTTCTCAATGAAGAAAAGACATCAAGTTCTTTAACATTTAATTGAGTATGGTGAGATTTCGTCATTTTTGTATTAGATTATGGTGCATTATCACTTGTAAGCTGATCCTAAACTTCCCTTGAGCTTGGTCTGGTTTGTAAACTCCAGCCGTGCTTCTCACTTGGGTTTCTCTGGTTGCAGTCGAATGGGTGATCCATACAAGTATAATATACTCCCGCTTCTTCCAGCTCAGCGGAATCTCACACCACCTCCTACACTTTATCCTCAGCGGCCAATGTCGACGCCCGACAATTATAACCTCCCGAGGTTTGCCTTGACGGCTGCCCAAGAGATCAGCAGTACTAGATCAAAGCGTGCAGATATTAACGTTTGATGTCTCAAATCTTTTTATTGTTTACCACTCAAAAGAAAAGAACGCGATTTGTATAATGGATTGTAGTATATTTTTGCCATTTGGAAATATTCTTGGAAACTGATTCATTTATTTTTTTACTGATCTAGTGGATCTTCTACAGTGTATGTAAACTGTTTCTATCATCTAAATTGTTATGCCCTCTCAGCTCTCTCCCGCAACTCAAACGGAAGGATGACAGTAATGAAAACGCCATAGCCAACGTGATAATGAAAAAGGCAAGGTTTATGTGTAACTTGCGTCTTTTTCTTCCACTTTGACAACTACTTGTTGGAAAAATAAGTAGTAAATCATAAAGTGTCGGAGTCGAAAGTTGTACATCCTACCCTGAAGAGAGTTTTTTCTTCCTATGATTTCTTATGAAAACAAATCTGCGTCCCAAGATCAAACATGTGAACTCTAATGATTACAATACGAATAATCACCGGACAAAAATTTGAGCTAGAGAGGAAGTATGAAAGCTGAAATGAGAAATCTGTTGCAATTAGATCCGCCATTTAATAGTAATAAAATCTAGGAGGCACCATGAAATGGTGTCAATTTGAAATTAAACAGAACTGAAAGATTCTATGCATGTCACATCCTTTCTGTTCAAATCGGTCTGATTTTCTTGCAAAAATATAAGGCAGGGCCGGGGCCGAGGGCTTTTAGCGAATATGCACATGTACAAAGCCATATTCCTAATATGACCTGTTTTGATTACTCTGTAGTAATGTGTTAACTTACTCTTTCATCTGATTCATAGTACATAATCTATATACTAACATAATATTCATTGAAAGTTATGCTAACTGTTATGGATAGATTACGGGCCATTTGTGGTCTCGGTGGATGCCGAGATGTGTCCACGCCGGTGGCTGGGCCCTTGGCATTGCCTGCTGATAACGAGGCACATAGCATGAGAGCATGTAACAAGCTTGGCTCCAGTCGCAGCTGTAGCCCTCCCTACCGTATGCTGGTTCTCCTTCTTCAGTGGGTTCGGCGACATCAGATATATTTGATATTATCATTTTAGCAATGTCTACCTTTTATTTTAATTATATTTGACCCAATTTAATGTTGGTACTTTCTAGAATCTCATGGCTGTGGACCCACACGCGGGGTGCACATTGATTCCCAGCAAAAACAGCGAGTTACTCTCACCGAGGATGGCCAGCAGTACTTAACACTTTAATGATTCTGATAATTATTAATGTTCACTTATTTAATGGTATTAATGTTATTCTTTATCAGGATCCTAAAGCGCTGGCGAATACGAAGATCGGCGTTCTTGTGAAGGGCCGGTTCTTTGAGCCACTGCTTTACTTGAAGGACTGAGATGGGGGGAGGAGGGAGGCCCTGTAGAAGGAGTGACTGGTACAGTTACAAGTCAGCTAATATTTGTTTAATTAATACTGTTTAACGCAATTAATTGTACTGATTGTGTAATTTGATGCATTGCATGGAGGGTTCGAGTTTGAGTTGCCTGAGCAGCAGGCATTCGGGAGGATGACTTTTTTTGCGTATATAGCCAAAACTTATTGGCAATGGCTACACGACGCATGAGTGGGCGAGGAAGATGCTATCGGAGGGTGCACCGGTGGAAGAGCGGAAGGTATATCCCCCTCATTGGATCTCACCATCTGTATGGGGGTATATGGTTGGTAGGAGGATGACAAATCCATCTTGGGAGGTGAAGAGTAAGAGTGGGAAGGCTAACAAAAAGGATTAGGATCCTGCGCACATTGGAGGGTGGGTACCTCACGACGTCATCAGACATAAAATGCGGTTGAGCACCCGCACTTGGAGGAGTATGAGGTGTGTGCTCTGACGTACTCTCAGATGCACATCACGAAGGTATATAAAGATGATGCACATTTGGAGGGGGAGTTTGTTTTGCAGGTTGCTTGGCAGATTGATGTAAGTTACAAATTAACTTGTCTATAGTTAAAATTTTGATAATGTCTTCAATATCTATTGCATTAACGTCTTCAATGTCAAATCACTATTTGCCACGCCTTGTATGGATATATTAGGATGTCTGGGCAATAGTCCAATCACCCATCAGCATCCACGAGTACGAGCACATGGAATTAAATCGGTGGCTGATACATCGAGGGTCGCCGATAGAAAGAAGGAGTGTACACGGCTTGCCCCACGTGACTGTATGTGCCATGATGGGAGCATCTCCACCCCCTATGGCCCCTCCACAGACATAGGCACTGACCGCAGAACAATAATTATACCCCGAGGATGTTCATCGCATTGCTCGAGAGGTGGTCAGAATGATCAGAGAGGATGAGGTACAAAACAGTTAGAATTATGAAGTTAATCTTTGGTTTAAACACAATATACAACTATTAATGAGAATGCATGCGTGCCTTTGATGTAGGACATTATTGCATCTCAGTCCGAGCTGGATCCGGATGACACCCACATGGACTATAACAAGTAGGGTCTGGATGGCGGTCTTGGCGAGCCTTGAGCTCTCCCCCTCCCCTGCCCTCCTGGAATTTCCCCTCCCTTACTTTTATCCCACTCCCGCTCTTGTTCCCGCCTCTTGTTGATATTTGTTCGGTTCCCTGGACATCGTGTATATTTTGTGTTATATTAGAAAAGAATTTGAGCCTATTGTGTTAAATTAAAATTTTTATTTTGCGTTTTAGGGTTAAAAATTTGTTGATGGAATAGTAATTATTTAACCTTAGTGTGGATTGAGAATATTTTTGTGAAGATTGTGGATTGTTATGCGTAATTGGATTTGAATTACATGACGCAGTTTGGGTATCAAAAGAGAGAGAGAGAGAGAAAAAAAAAGAAACTTACTTTTTGTGACGAATTTTTTTCCCGCCACTAAAAGTCTACAAGGACAGTGTTGTGGAAGTTTATAGTAACTGACAACCAAAAAAAGTCCATTACTTTTACTGCCGAGCTTTTAGCGACTGAAATTCCGACGCTAAAGGTCCGTCGACAAAACCTAAGATTCATCGCCAAAAGTCCAAAATAATAATGTCTGGAAAAAATTAAATTAAAATACATAAATTATCCAAAGGAATTTATAGTCCGTCGCTAAACGTTGGACTTTGGCGACGTATTTGAAAATTCTGTCACCAAACTTTTAGCGACGGACTTTTAACGACGGGGTGTTCGTCCCTGAAAGTTTTTGGCGACGAATATAAGACTTTTGGCGATAGAACTGTTCATCACTAAAACTCCTTTTCCTTGCAGTGCACACACAAGCACGCTGCACATCTTTGTCGGGTATTGTGCATTCAGTGAAGACCAGCGAATGCCACTCTCCAAACACCAACGAACAAAATTTGGCTGCTATTTGAGTCGTAGGAATCTTCCTTCAACCCCATATATAGTGACAACTAATAGTCGTTAAATATTTATAGTGGCTTTTCTTTTTACACTTTTAACAACAATTCTTAACAGTATTTTTTTAGTTTCACTAATTAAAAGTTACTAAAAATGTGTAACGGTGATTAAATATCGCTATATAAAGGATACGAGGAAGATTTCTTCGATCGAGGTAACGGCCAAAATTTTTCAACACCAACCCACCTCTCAAACAGCCACACCCGCGCGCGCGCACCCCACCCAGATTGGCGACCACCTGCACATACATCACCAAACACCCCACCCACCAGATCGGCCATCTTGATGAGGCCTTTGAGGCAGGAGTCGTTCTTTAAGTTGTTGCGGTGGAACTGGATGCGGCCAGCCTATGGCTAGATATGCCATCTTGATTAGTCATTGTACATATATGCGGCAGGCACCATTTACGGCATCTCCGCCAGCACTTTCTTGCACAGGTGCGACCGGATGAACCTGCCGGCCCCTATCATGCATATCGTCATCGGCTGGATCGTAATCCCATCCAGATCCACCCTTGCTGCTGTCACCATTTCTGTCTAATTTACACCTCCAAAAATGTCGCTCTCTCTGTGCGTTCGTTATCATTGGAGGTGGGGGGGGGGGGAACAGTGGTGGTTAGGGTGTAGATCTGATGGTGTTGGTTAATTTTTGGTGGGGGTGTTGTTACGGGGCAGTGGTTGTTGGGGTGGTAGGGGTGTAGATCCGGTGGTGGGGGGTTCTTTAAGCAGCGAGTGGGTCTCTCTATGAACCGAAAAATAACAAGTTAGCAAAGGGTAATAAAAATGGTTAGTAGACTCTATATATAATTTCGAATAAATTTAAAGAGCGTTGAGCGTAATAAATCCCGTTAGTTTCAAAGCATCCAAAGGCACGCTTAAAGGACATGTTTTCTCTTGTCATTATGTGTAGAAGAAGACAATGCAACTCATTAATGATGGATATTAGTGGACTCTCTATAAATCCAAAATATAGTAGTTCACATGCTTCCACACGTTGTTAATGTAATCCAGCTAACAAATGAGTAATGGAGGAGCATTTGGCCAAAACTTCTTGGTCACTGTTCACCGATGAAACAGTTTTGACTTTGGAGGAACAAGCCATTAGAAGTAGCTGCTAAACCATGTCTATTAGCATCTATGGTCCTTAAAGTTTGAACACCATCATCCTACGCCATTAGGAGACACTTGTACACAGTCCTTCACTCGTAGGCTATTCAGCTTATAAATAGCAAAACTAAACTTCTGCTAGCTCTTGAACATTTCAAAAGGAAATGCTAGGCTATTTCGAAATCGTTTTAGCAGCCGCATGCTTTTTCTTCCTTCTATATTTAGGATGTGACAAAGAGCTCCCATGGACCTGGCCACTGGTTGGCATGTTGCCCAGCCTTTTAACCGTCGTTAACCAAATTCATGAGCGTTGTACCGTGGTTCTGGGGCGAACTGGAGGCACTTTTCTACTAAAAGGCCCCTCGTTTGGTAACATGGACATGCTGCTCACGGTTGACCTGACCAATGTGCACTATATAATGAGCTCAAAATTCACAAATTTCCCGAAAGGACCCGAGTTCAGGAAGATATTCGATGTTTTGGGAGATGGGATTTTCAATTCCGACTCTGATTCATGGAGGAATCAGAGGAAACTTGCTCGAGCCATGCTCAGCCATCACCGATTCTATAAGTTTCTGGTCAAGACTAGCCAGGAGAAGGTGGAGAAAGGGTTGATTCCGGTTCTTGAGCATGTGGCCAACCAAGGCTTAAAGGTGGACATGCAAGATTCGTTCCAAAGGCTTAATTTTGATACAACGACCATGTTGGTCACGGGATACGATCCGGGATGCCTGTCGACCGGATTGCCTGACGTTCCGTTCTCAAAAGCCATGGACAATGCTGAGGAAGCGGTATTCATGCGTCATGTCTTGCCTCCATGGTTTCGAAAGCTACAAAGTGGGCTAGGAATTGGAAAAGAAAAGAAACTGCGTAAAGCTTGGGCAACCCTCGACCATGTCATAGGTGAGTAAAGAAGAGCCGATTTATATTGCCAAACATATGGTTGACCCTTCCATGCAAATGTTCGTAATTATTTCAAGTTTCATCGTTGAGTGTGATTAAGACTCAAAATGAACTGATACTGTAGTGGCGATTATGAGAGTTGCTAGGATATTTGAGTTTTGATGGCACCTTTTTCCAACCAGGGAACTTAAGGCCTTGCATGTAAAACGTTTTCATTTCTATAGTCGTTTACCTGAAACCAAGAACACATTTAGGGAGCTATATTGAGAGAAAGAAAAAAAAACTTTCGACTTCTTCAAAAAAAGTATTTAATCAACGCAGAAAAGATTGAGAGTTCTTCAAATGTTTTGAAAAAACTTTCAAAAAATATCCATTCACAAATAATGAAAAAAGAGGATAAAATCACTTGACGAAAGGATTCTTGAAAGCGAAGGAAAGAATTATTTTCTTAGTAATTGCTGAAGACAAAAAGGCTTTAACTTTCCAAAGAGAAGACTAATGTCAAAATAAAGCTAGCTACTAAGGTTAGAAAACCACGGGCATAAGATCATGGATAATCACAACAACTCTGGGGCATTAAGGAGATTACGAGACGCCTGTCCATTAAGAAGACCCATATTAGAAATTTATTAGGGAAATAATGAAGTTGATATTACTACGATTTTGAACAAAAATCACATTTATCAATTGAAAACAAGATCAGGGGGTCTGAAGATTCATACCTCCGCAACCTTTCTCCTTCTTTTGCTGGGTGAGATTATCACTGTGTTTCAAATTATTTACCCTCTATGTTAGAACAAAACAATCTTACTGCTGCGCAAAGGCTCACATTACCAAAAATCAAATCCACCTTTAATAGGGTTTATAACTAGAATTGTCCATGCTGCAGGAGATTTTATATCAATGAAGCGAAATCAACTATTGAAAAAAATGAAATCTGAAGTTGAAGAAGACGGAGTCGATCTTTAACTTCCTACATCAATGGAGAGGAAACCATGCAATACGGGTTGGAATCCGATGATAAGTTCCTGAGAGACAGTACTAAATCTCATGGTTGCGGGGAGAGACACAACTAGCTCAGGCCTCACTTGGTTTCTCTGGCTTGTTTTAACACACCGTGAAGTGGAAGTCAAGATAAGAGAAGAGCTGAAAGCAAGCATACCAGAAGAAGCCGTCGAAAAATCACGACTCTTCAATGTAGAAGAGCTAAGCAAACTGGTTTACCTACATGCAGTATTATGTGAAGCATTAAGGCTATATCCACCAGTTCCATTCCGACACAAGGCTCCCGTTAAAAGAGACATTCTTTCGAGTGGTCACCATGTTCATCCTAAAATGAAGATTTTGTTTTCTCCTTATGCAATGGGAAGGATGGAATCGATATGGGGAAAAGATTTCTTGGAGTTTAGGCCAGAGAGGTGGATTTCGGAGCGTGGAATGGTTAAACATGATCCGTCATACAAATTTTTGGTGTTCAATGCAGGGCCAAGAACTTGTTTAGGGAAGGAAGTGACTTTTACTCAAATGAAGGCAGTTGCGGCTGCGATAATCCATAATTACGATATCCAAGTTGTGGAAGGCCACCCTGTAGTACCTAACGTTTCCATAATTCTCTACATGAAGTATGGCTTGATGGTTATGATCAACAATAGGTGGCCCTAAATGGTGCATGGAAGAGAAGACTTTGCTTATTTTGGCTTTTTAGTAGACTCGTGGCACTTAGGTATTTATGTTTCAGTACTATATATAACTTTGCCAACTGTTAATGGAGCTGCATCAACAATTAAAAGTGGCCTATCTTATTCGCGTCTTTTTATCAATCGAAAATTTGCCTACTTTTATTCTTTTTGGTGCTTCATTTGAAATCAATCAATGTGTGGTGGGTTTCTTTTCGCTAGATCCAAAACTATATAGCAGGCAAGAGCTTTAAGTACATATTACTCAATACATCTGCATCAGGTTCTGAGCTTATACAGAATAGCGGAAATGGATAAATATGGAGTTGGGATGGGAAACAACCCAAATTAGATGAAATATTACCACAATGCTCTCCCTTGGTGCTTCACCTGCAAGCGTAATATCAGTGCTATCGTTGCAATGGTTGATATCCTTCATGGGTTCTTGAGGACTTGTATTCAAGCTTGCGTGTCTACATATATTGATTTCCATATATACCACTCTTCTGGTGTACACCAACTGAAGCCGCCCGCCGGATACCATCACTGAAGCCCCAAACTAACCAATGACGATGACATTGAGATAAGAAGCATGGTATCCGACTCTAATTCTGGCATCATCGAATTTAAGTCATTTTCACAGTTTAATTTCTGATAACACATTCTCACAACCACCACCCACGACTACTGAGGTGTGATCTGAAGTCATTAAACAGATTAATCTGATATAATTAAAAGTAACGTTAAAGTGAAACACAACTAGTGTACTAGCTCTCGATTTTGTTATTACTTACACTAGTAAGGATCACGAGTTTTGCACGTTAAATGAAAATTGAAATAAAAATATTATAAACTTAAGTAAGAAAATACTAGTAAACTTAATTAGTAGGACTATTTTATATAAATCATAACAAGTGAATCAATTGTATCATAACGAGTAAATTAATTGTGAACTGCTAATCAAAGACTTGAATCATGAAAAGTTCATTGCAAAAAGCATCGTCTTACTCTCAAATGCAAATTATTAATGCCAATTACCAACATATTTGTCAACATTTCTTTTGTCACATCAAGTCCTCAGTTAAGATAATCCTGATTAGTCCGTATAACATCTTATTATTCAAGATACATTGACATTATAATTAATTTCAAACATCTTCAACAAATATTTAATTCTCACCAAATATTACATGTTTTTACTTATATTAAGGGTTAATAGTGAAACTATATCCTTACATATGGCACGTTTGCAAATTATGTCTCAAACCTTTCAAAATAGCAATTTTTTCCACCAAACTATGGCACGATTCTGGTACCCACACCCTGCTAGTTCTTTCATCAACTAAGAGCATATTTTGGTCAAGTCACTTTCTAACAGGGTATAAAAATGTAAACATAACAAAATGTTAGGGTATAATTTTGCAAAAAACACTGTTAACCTGGGTATAGGGGAATATGACTCATTTTCTCCCAAATTCAAAACACACACACGCGTGCGCGCGCACACACACACACCCATGCACTCTCTCTCTCTCTCTCTCTCTTTATCTATCTCTCTCTCTCTCTCTCACACACACACACACACACTCATTGGCTTTCGCTGCAGAGGCACGCACACGCTCATGGCTGAAAGTAGGCAACAATACTTTTAGATCTGGAAAATCAAACCACTCCACTAATTGATTCATACCCACCACTTGCTATTGTGGACAAACAACCCCTTTGACAATATCGTGGACAAAGAACAATCCGTGTAGAAGATTTTTGGGATGTGCTCACTACAAGGTACTACCTATACTCCTAATTTGATAATCATATGGAATTTTGATCTTAACTAGCGTAGGTTTTATATATGTATTGTAATGCCCCCGAAAATTCGGAGCTCCGTCACCCCGAACTCCCGGGTCTTAACCTACTAGATCACATCAAACCTGTCAAACCTGTTCACTAATACATATTCCAAATCATCTAATTCAGCATCAACTCAGATTCGTCAAATACAAACTTACAAAACTGCTTAAACTTCAACTATTAAAACCTAGATTCTTTACAAACTTGAATTCCTAAAGGATGAATTAACAGTACAGACCCACGCAGGGGTCTTACTATACCGTGGTGATGGGCTCATCGGAATCTCAGACTCTAAACCCCATTCCCGAGCAATTTACTGATGATCAAAACCTACAGAAAGGAATCTAACGAAGGGTGAGCTTTTGAGAGCTCGGTAAGGTCTCACAAGGACTACCAACTGGATTACAAAACGATTCCAAAGAATCCAATCGACGAAAATTTTCAGAATACTTCAGATGGTCAAAAACTTAATGACTTGCAAAAGGATCAAAACTCATCAGAAATAGATACCAAAATCAACCAGAACAAACATGACCGATTCCAAAAGGGACAATCAATAATAGATCGTTTCTAAAGTCATCATTTCCAAATACAATGAAGGTTTTTCAAAGGATTTCAACAGAAGCACATATCATTTCAGATAATACTTTTCAAACATTTCTGTAATAGTCACGGCAGTGTACAGAGTAGATAAAATAAAAAATCAACGTTGATCCTGGGCGGTCGCGATGCCATTCCGGCAAAACACAGAAGTGTACACATGCATGATGTACTAAAATACTAGTCCATTTGGGTACTAGCCTGCTTTTTTTCTACAGGATTCAGACCAGCCTTATTACGCCCTCTCACAGAACAGAAACCCAGGTCAATACAGAAAAATCAATAATATCAGTGAGCCTTAACATAAGCTCAATCACCGAAATCAATTCGGATTCCAATAACAATAATCATACCAACATAAGTCAACGTTCAAAATTTTCAGAAGAAATCAAAATTTCCAGAAGAAAATCACAGATAAACAACAAAGACGATTGCGAATAGATATCAGATTTGGACATAACAATTCAGAAGAATGGTTACAAACAATGATCAACTTTGCTCAGTATGCAATACATGCAAACATCACAAGAATTCCAAATAATTGAGTTAGGTTCAAATTAGGATTTTCTTGGCAATAACATGCTGATAGCCATACAGAATTCAGAGTTCGGCATTAGCCATAAATAAATCATGAGTACTTACAAGTACGAGCAATAGAATAACGGTCGGACAAAGTCCTTACCCAAGGTTCAGATAGAATCCCTTACCTGGATCCGCAGCTAGATTATCCTAACCGGAAGTCTTTAGCTTTAACCTAAACGGAATAATCGAATCATTAGAATACAGCCTACAGAACCAGATTATAACTGAATATGAACTCACACATACTCCCAAAATGAACCCCTCGCACCGCGTATGTAAAATTACCAAAGAGCCCCTGAGGTGTAAAATTACCAGAATACCCCTCTCGGACTTAAATCACCCAAACGGTCTTCCCGTAAGTAGAATCACTGAAATAAGCTTTCCATATGTCAATTTATGCAAACATACCTTTCTTAGGTCAAATTTACCAAAATACCCTTCGGGGTGGTAAATTACCAAAACACCCTTGGGGGTTTCCGGCACCGAAAAAATCTCAAAAATATCTTAAACCGCTATTTAAGCATCCTGATGTTATTTCTGGCCTAAAAAGTATTTTAGAAAATTTTCGTCCGAAAATCCCTAACTGGTGTCCAGACCGAGCGCTAAAAGGTCAGTTTAGCAAAAAATACCTATCGGCCTCAAAATAGCATGAAATTTTAGATACTGAATCATATCTATAAAATAGAGTTTTCATAAAAATTTCAGATTAAAATAACTTAATTTACTAGGTTAATTAATTCGATAAATTTCTTTAATCGATACCCCAATTTAACACCCTTCTGAAAATTCCCAAAAATTTTCAGAGCATAGTTCTCGTAAAATTATCAGGGGTTACAGTTTCATACTTTGAGTAATTTTATCCCTCACTATTTATGAAAATTTGGAGAAAACTGCCTAATGATTTTTGACCTTTAGCGACAATTACACTTACTATTGAGATCTAAACACACACTATTTCACCTTTTTGCACACACATCATCTTCTCCATTTTACAAAGATACAGCCATCCCACATACACACTCCCTTCCACTGCTACCCATTAATACACCCTCTAATTCTTCTAAATACACTCTACGATACTTAAACACGTACATTAACACACACATATATACACTTATAACACACACACAATCACACACATACTTACCCGAAACACACTCTGCATATACACTTCCACCCACTGCGAAGCACACCTAACAAAACCCACTGAAACCCACACTGAACCATGCATAACCTCTCCCATCTCCCTACTGCACACATACAAATCATCACCTCCTAGATACTCCATTAAATTGTCCCACACACACACTCACCCACAACACTGCTGTCGTAGCAGCAGTGTTCTTCACCTACTCACCACAACTTAATCACACAACATACATACATATTTACACTCTGAAAACGTACATACAAAATTCCTAACACACTAACAAACACATACAGACTGCAATTCCCCACCCGTCCTCGAGCAGTCCACTACTCCAAAGCTAAACACACACTGAACACAGCAAACACACCCACGCTACACACACAGTAAACACCACTGCTCTCACGGTTTCACACTCTAAAAACACCCATCAATTTAAAGACAGTAAAGGGGAAGGGATACCTACGAATTGACACTAATTTCTTCTCCTTTCTTCCTCTGATTCCCTTCGGTCTTCTTCTTCTCCCTGCTCTGTTTTTCATTTCGGGTTACTGTTCATCATTTTTTTTTCTTCTCTTCCGAATTTCCTCCCTTTTATTTTCTTTTATTTCCTTAAGAAATTACAAAAAGTCCAATTGCATGGTCACCAAACCAGGTGGCCGCTAAACATAATCTGACCCCCAAAATTTTGTCACCTAATCCATACTTTCAGAAATTGCAAAGAAACCCCCAAAATTTCTAAAATTGCAAAATAACCCCTAAATTTTATATAATTACATTTAAACCCCAAAATTATTCTAATCGTGATTAATTTAAGTAAACATCACTATAATATACACTATCATTCATTTTATAAATTTTCATCGCTAAAATCATTAATTTACCATTATGCCCCCAAAGTTTTCCAAAATTACGGAAATGCCCCCAAAAATTTAAAAATTAAAAATTTTGCCCCAAAATTATTTTAAGCTCCCATACTGTACTAATACGCGAGCATTGCTCAGAATTAGCACCCCTTTATTTTTCGGGTCACGAATGGTTATTTTAATCGGCTCCCGAAGTTCGGAATATTACATGTATGTAGGATGAACAAAAATATAAGTTCTTGAAGTGGTTTGATCCAAATCTAAGTGATTATGGAATGGTGTTTGGGATGTTGGCATTGAAGAAACTAGAAGAGGGGCATGTACAGAATGATGAACTGTACAAGAGGACTACACAATTACGGTTGAGGAACCAAGAATTGGAGATGAGGAAGTCTGAGTTTGAGATGAGGAACATGGAACTCATCAAGAACTCAAGCTTGAAGAAAAGGACTATCTTGTGTGTAGCTGTAGTTCTAATGGTAGGGTTTAGGTTTAGGGAAAAGAGCTGTGTGAGCTCTGGCAAAATATTGTATTTGCCCTAGTTGTATGCAACTTATTGTATTTGCCCTAAATGTTATAAATGTACCAGCTGTTTGTTGACCTAAACATCTAAGTCTTGACAACTGTACAGTCATGAATCAAATATAACAACAAATGTTTAAACACTAAGCATCCAACACATGACAAAAGAGTCATTAATATTAAAACTTAATCATCCATTTCGTACATAAGTATTCAAGTTACATCAACGGTGAACAAGAACTATTAAGCATTTAAATAGACAATGCACTAAAGACCTGGCAAAATGCTACCATATACAAATAAAAAGCTGGCCCTCTATCTATATGTTCCCCATATACCCCAATATCTGCACAAAGTTTTGCCCTTTTAAACTGGCCAAATGTTCACTTTGTACCCCACTGTATGTGCACAAAAAATGGCCCTCTAAACTGCCCAGTTATATAATTCATCATACTCTACTTGCATAAAAAAATGGCCCTATGTATCCCCAAATTGTCTTCAGACAAAATGGCCATATAACCCAAACTCCATAGCCAAAAGCCAACCAACAAATACTAATTTATTCAAATTAGCAACTACTAACTTACCAACCTACATCACTTCCATGCCTTTCTCCATTCCCTTTACCCTTGTCTCTCACTGCTTTCTTTCCACTAGCAGTGTCATTCCCTTCCCCCTTCATTTTAGTAGAACTTCTACTTTGAACTGCAGCAGCTTGCAAGGATGAGGTGCCTCTGACTACTTTTTTCCCACTGGCAGTGTCCTTCCCTTTCCCCTTGCTTTGAGTGAAACTTCTAGTCTGAACTGCAGCAGCTTACAAGGATGAGGTGGTTGTACATGCCTAATATTTGGTACTTTTCTGAACTGTTTAAAATAATGATTTGTGCTCTAAAAAAAGGGCAATAATTTTAAGTAATACTTGGGTATTAGTAGAGTATGGGAGCTTAAAATAATTTTGGGGTCGAAATATAATTTGAAAAGTTTTGGGGCCATTTTGTAAATATGAGAAATTTAGGGGGGGCTATTTTGCAATTTTAGAAAATTAGTACTTAGGTGTCAAAATTTTAGAGAAAATTCTTTTAGTGGATGCCACCTCCTTCTTATTCTATCTGATGACTAATCAATTTAATGATAAATTAATGGAAAAATCTTGTAAAGAAAATTAAGATGAAAGAGATTAAAAAATAAAAAGGAGAAAGAAATGGAACAGAGAAAGAACAAGAACATAGGAAAAACAAAGAAGAATATTAGGGGTTTGGGCAGAAAGAAGAACAACAGAGAGAAGAAAAAGAGAAAACTTTTGGTGGATTTTCACTAAGGAAATCCCTATTTTCGGTTGCTGTGTGTGTTTACTGTGTGAATTCAGTGGGTCTACGGGTTTGCAGTGTAGGTGTGTGAAGGGTGCAGGATTTGTGTGTTGTTGCATGTCTATTTGTGTGTTTTTCAGTGTATAAGTGTGTGTTCAATGTGTTCAACTGTGTGTCTGAGATGAGTTTTGAGTGTGTGTCGTGGAAGTGAATTGTACAGTGTGTTCAGTTTGTGTTGCTTAGTCTGTGTTCCTCTGTGTGTGTGTGTGTTTATAGTGTATCTTGGGTGGGTGTGTTTGTGTGTGTATAGGGGTAGGGAGAAGGGTAACATTAGGTGTAATGTGTGTTTTACTATTGCAGTGTGTGTTCTTGTCTCTGTGAGTGTTTTGGGTAAGGCTCTATGTGTGTTATTGTGTGTAATAATGTGTGTGTGTGTGTGTGTGTGTGTAAGTGTAGGCATGTGTGGTTGTGTGTAACAGTGTGTGTGTTTGACAGAGGGAGAAATGAGGAAGAAGATGAACTGTGTGTGCATAAGGTGCTTTAGTGTGTGTTTAATTTGAATAATGGCTGTAATTGTCACGCCGGGGGGGGGGGGGGGGCGCTACTGTTAGTAGTTTTGTGCGAATTTTATAAATGATTCGGATCAGAATCTAACAAAGTCCAAAAAAAGGCTTAGGTTATTTTTACGAGATATACACTGTGAAAATTTTTGGAGGATTGTCGGTGTCGAAACTAAAAAATGCATTGATATCAACACCTTATTGCCAAGGAAACTCAAACATTGAACTTAAATCGGTTATTTGAAAATCTTATTGATGCTCGCTTTTTACTGTATGCTGAGAAAATTCAATAATTGTTTGCATTCTTTCTTCTGAATTGTTGTACCTAAATTTGATAACTGTCCGTATTTATGCTTGCTATTTGCTTTTGGCTATTCTTGAATTCTGGATGATAAATTGATATCAACATATTTAATTGTCATTAAAACCTTAATTAATTTCAATTATTTGAATTCATGTTGATGCTCATTTTTATTGCTTGTCAAGCATTGAATTTCTTGTTGATTCTATGATTGTTGCCTTCTGTGTTGACCTAGGAATCTGTTATGTGTGAAGGCATTATAAGGAAGGCCTGAACCTGTGTAATTATGCAGGGCGAGTACTTAAACGAAAAAGACTAGTTATCGCACATCATGCATGACTACAATTTCTGTGCATTGCACGAGTGGCATTGCCTCTGCCCGTGATCAACATCTTTGAATTTCTTTACATTGTATCTGACAATAATTATTTTGAAAATGATTGGAAATGAATAGCTTGATATCTGATTGAAGGGGATTGAGTTAAAACTCTTCTCTATATTGTGATCAAACTGTTTGTGATTATCTGAAACCTTCCCCATATTGTCTTTGAAGTATTTGTACTCGTTTTGAAATTCTTTAGAAAATCATCATTGTATTTTGAAATGATAGCTTTGAAAATGATCTTCAAAAGATCTTTTTGGTATTCGTTTATGATCACTTGTGATCGTTTGGAAAATAGTCAAATTGTTTATGATTGTTTGAAGTGTTTTGAAAAATTATCATCGAATGGATTTTTGAATCGTTTTGTAATTTCGGTTCTTCTTTGAACGAACTTACTGAGCTCTCCAAATCTCACCCTTTATTTGATTTTCTTTTACAGGTAAGGATCAAATGTAAATTGCTTGGGGATGGATTAGAGCCTACATGAGGTGTTGGAGTGCCCACCACTATTTGTGTAATAGGACCCTTGCGTGAGTCAGTACTGTTAACTCGTTTTGAAAGAACTTGAGTTTGTAAAGAACATAAGTTTTAATAGTTTAAGTTTAATCATTTTTTTTGTAACCTTGTAGTTTGAAGAATTTAAGTTAATGTCTAGTTAGAAACTCTGAAGTATGTGTCAGTTGATGTGATTTATTGTAATGTGGCAGGTTAACGCTCTGGGAGTTCGAGGGTGATGGAGCTCTGCATTTCTGGGTCGTTACAACATACTTCTCCCATCCAAGTATATTGAGAAACATTCACCAATGCTGACCCCCACTTTCTTCATCATTGCTGGAGGTGCTCGCTTAAAAATTGGATGTCATTGCACCGTGGATGAAGGTGCTTTAACCTGCATGAACTCCAAAGTGTAAGAAAATTAAAATGCAAGCTCTATTTTTGTGCTTTAGTGGCAAGATTTACTTACCACTTTTGATATTTGAGAAGCATTTGATGTAACCATATGTTGCTGGCTTAGGTTTTCTTGTGACAAGTGAATATGTGGGCCAGTTGGCTTCCAGACAGGTCTGGACTTTTTCTTCTCTAACAGAAAATTAAACAAGTATCATTAAAACAATCTCAAACACTATTGAAAATTGCATTGCATATGTACAAAGTCTTACCAATCCCAAAGTCCATTATACAACCTTATTTATTCTGTTAGTATCAACTGCAGGGCCAGAAATTGTACCCTTTTCTTCACCATCCGTAGTAAATGTCTCTAGGCAGGAGTCCAGTGACTTGCTAAGGCTTTGAAATAGCTCATTGCCTTCATATTTCTCTTTCACTTAAGCATTGATTGCTTGAAATTTCCTTATTGCCTGAACCACTGCTACATTGTGTACCTACTTCTTGTTGCCTTGCTTGTCAGGGGTTGAAGCTGCTCCGAAGAAAAACCAAAAATAACAAGTGAAACCATGTTCAACCTAACATGGTTAGAAACCGCAGCTACCTGCTTGTTTTAATACTATGGTATACTTTTACTTACAAGTCAACTCCTACGCCCTTTCCCGTGACAAGTCCAAATCCAAAGAGACATTTTGTGTCAAGTCCAACAAAGAGACATTCTAAATAAAAAAAAGTCAAAACAAGTTAGTTAATCCAAATCCAAGGTAACATAAACTAAAGAAATGCAAAATGCTATGCACATGTACCTCTGGGATAACTATTTTTTCTGGCATTGACTCCGGAGCACCAACAGTTCCTAAAGACCTAACCATCTTTCTCTTAAGTACCACCCTCCTGAGTACCACCGTGAGCACTAACCTCTTGGTCGGCTTCTAATACATTGCCTTCACCTAAATTTTGTGCACAAGTTTTGTTGTTATGACCAAGTTTCCCACATCTTCTACAGCTGTGTGTTGCTTGGAATTTCCCAAACTTAATTGGGTTTTTGTCACTTCACTTTACTGTCTTTTTCTGTTTGTCTTTGGTCTACCTATTATGGCTCTAACTGTAGGTAGCTATGGTGGATCCATTTTAGTTTGTGGCCATTTATCTTCATTATTCAGAGGGTAAACAATATTGTGATAAGCTCTTTAATATGTATCAATCTAATATATTGATGTACATAACTCTCAGGTAGCATGTATCAATCCAATATATTGATCCACATAACTCTCAGGTAGCTTTCCAGCATAATGGATTGCAGCAACAACATGGATGCAAGGTATTCTAGTTGAGTCCCACTTTCTACAGCTACAGCTATGTGTATTACAGTTCAGTCCCACTTTCTACAGCTATAACTATGTGCATTCAAGTCAACACGGGCCTGCCCCCGATTGTGTTGACTTGAATGCACATTGCTGATACAGGTAAGTCCCAGTTTCTTCATCTGTGGTGTTCTCTGTCTCTGAAATTCTACCAGAAGATTGCACATTTTTAGGTTAAAGAATAGAGGTGTAAATGGCTTGACTTTCAAATATAACCATGGAAACATTATGCTTCACATAAACTTCTATTACCCAGTCAAGCCTAGGGCAATCTGACCTGTCCCCAACAATAGAAGTCCTGAACTTAAGGTGCAACCATGCATCTTAGAATAAAATTTTGGCCATTTCTCTTATTTCTCCAAATCTATTTCAGACCATATTTTTTCAACACAGTCAACCAACTCATGCAAAGACATTTGATCTAGATCACAATAGTCGAAGTAAGCAACTTTGCCACCTAAATAAACTACAACATGGCAGTTTCTAAATTCACCTCTATGGTGCAACTCAATAGTAACGAAGTCAAGAGTCATTCTCTGCATTAAATCAAATAAAAATGGCAAGTTAAAACATGATAAAAGTGCATTATGTAAAAAGCGCTGTTTTTCAATTTAATTTCAACAGTCACAACATAAATTCTGATTGCAAGATATAGTCTAACATAAACCCAGTTGAATAAAAATGGCAAGTTAAAATATGTTGCAAGTCCATTATAGGAAAAGCCATGTTTTTCAATTTCACTTCAACAGCCACAACATACACCCTAATTGCACAAATAATCTAACAGGAAAATACGAACACTAAAAAATCCTAATCGCGATCAATCTTCAGTGATTGAAGTGTTGACTTTAAGATTCTATATTCATTATTTTGATGATTCCAAGATTATTGCTTTACATTAATCTAAAAACGCTATTGAATATGATTTCAGGACCAATCATAGCATGAAATATTCTCTGGTCAAAGACCCTGGACTTGGGCTTGGACTAGTTTTCTTTCTTTGTAAATATTCTAAAGCTAAGCCTTCTTAAAGATCTACCAGAAAATCGAAAAGGACAAACCAAGAAGTGTTTATCTAGAAAGGATTTTCATTCAAAGGAAAAAGTCTTCTTTCGACTGAATTTTTCAGTCGTAAATTGTCTCCTTCCAACGTGTTTTTTCATTGAACCGAAAAGTCTTCCATCCAACTGAATCTTTCAGCCCTCACTTATTTGGGTTAATTTCTTTTTCATTGGAAGCAAAGATTTTCATTCAAAGGAAACGCCATTCATTCGATTGAATCCTTCAGTCCCCATTGTCTGGACTCAAAATTGTTTTCATTCGAAGTAATGATTCGCATTCAAAGCAAAAGGTTTTCATTCTACTAAAACTTTCAGTGGCAAGGAATATATCACTCGGCTCTTCAAATTAATTCGATCTGACAGGTTTTTTGCTCCGGCCCATTCCTTCGAATGATTTTATTCATTCATTTGAATGAATATTTGTCTTATCCCTTTATCTACTTTTCAATGGTCATATTCTTTCTCAGTATAAAAGGGACTCTTAGAGATTTTATTACTTTCTTCTAATATATGAACAATGTCTCTTACTCTTCTTAAAAAGTCTCTCTCATGTTATTCATATATCTCTATACTAAACCTTGATTGAGTTCCTTATTTGAGATCTTGAGTAGCAAGCTTCTTGGTTAAGTTCTTTAAGGTTTTAGATCTTTCTACCTAAGAAAGCGTAGCTCATTTTCTTTTTCATTGTAACGTTACTCATGGAGAAGTGTGGATTATATTTCAATTATATTCTTCACATTTCATTTGTAACTGTTGGAAACCTTGACAAGGTTTCAGATCTATATTGTGGTTTGAGCTAGCACCCGAAGCTAGCCGATTAGCAAAAGGCTCGAGTAGGTCTCCCTTGTGAGGAGTGCTCTGGGACTGGACGTAGGCAGGTGGAGCCGAACCAGTATAAATCTTTGTGTTGACTTGTGATTGCTGTTATCTTGTTAGCTTAATTTTTTAAATTTCTGATTAGGGCTGTAAACACCTATTTAACCCCGCTCTAGTGTGTTTATGGACCGACTAGTAGTATTATATCCGTGTGCTCTGTCATTTCTTCTTTGACTTAATCATCTAGAGCTAAAGATCAAAGTATGGAAGAAAGTTCCGCAACCACTCGACCACCATTACTAAAGAATGATAACTAGAGCTATTGGAAGAATCGAATGAGAAGTTTTTTGAGGCAGGAAACCTATGTGTGGTATGTCGTAGAAAATGGTCCAATCATTCCTATGAAGGATAACCCAAATGGAACCAAGGTTCCTAAGGGAATCCTTGAAATGGATACTTAGGAGGCACATCTTTTCTCTATGGATGATAGAGCACAAAACATCATCAGCTGCGGTCTTGACATCATTGAATATAATTGACTATCGGCATGTGAGATGGCACAAGAAATATGAAAGCTGTTGGAGATTACCCATGAAAGTACAAACGCATTGAAGGAAACTAAGATCAATATGCTGGTCTAGTAGTACGAAGCTTTCAAGATGAAGGAAAGTGAGTCCATTAATGAGATGTATTCCAGATTTACTCTCACTACAAATGGACTCAGGTTTTTGGGGAAAGGATGCCCCGAAAAGAAAATGGTTAGAAAAGTTCTTAGATCTCTTCCTAAGAGATGGGAAGCTAAACATAAAACCATTTAAGAAGCTAAAGACTTGAATGTGCTAAAGTTGGAAGAGTTGGTGGTATCTCTAATGACTCATGAAATCACAATGAAAATTCATGATGAGGAAAAGACCACCTCAAAGAAGAAAATTTTGGCTCTCAAAGCTGAAGCTTCGTATGAACCTGAGAGCAGTGATGACTCTGACCAAGACATGGCTCTCATCACTCGAAAGTTCAAGAAGTTCCTAGAAAATCAGAGAATTGGGAAGATGAAAAAGAATCAATCAACCCAATCACTACAAAGAAACAACATTGATTGAAATTCAAGAGAAAATCTTGATGCTTGTTATGAATGTGAAAAAACTGGACACATCAAGAAATATTGTTCGCAACTCAAGAACAAGTGGACAAGTAGCAGTAGTAGAGAGACTCCGACGAAAGTGATTAAGAAAAGAGCAAAAATGATGATATAGCTCAACTGTGCCTTATGGCCAAGGATGGTCAACCCGATGAGGTAATCCCATCAACAAATCTTGATTATGTAAACTAGAATTAGCTTTCCTTGAATTAAAAGATAGTCATGAAATATTTAAACTAAAAACTACTGCACTAAAAAGAAAGGCCCTTTCTTTGATCAACACTGTTGAAGAGTTGGCTAGTGGAAAGGAAGAGTTAGGTGAAAAGAGCGAGTTTCATATCAACAAAAACACTTCTTTGAAAAATGATCTGATTGGTTCTAAAAAGAAAAACTCTGATTTATCCTTCAAAATTCAGTCCCTCGGATGTGCAAAATTCCTTATAGAAAATGAGCTTTTAAAATCTCAATTGGAAAAATTTTCTACTCAAAAGGGAAAATTAGAAAAAGAGATCGAAGATATGAATTTTACGCTTTCAAAATTTACACAAGGAACCTGAATATAATTTTGGGAAGACAAATGTGTGTTTTCGAAAAATGTGGGACTGGTTATGATCCTTTTAAGAAATAAAAGGATTATAAAAATTTCTATGCCAAGAATCTAGCTTCCTGCTCACCATCTACACTTTGTACAGCTTGTAATAAGAAGGGGCATTTAATGAAAAACTATCCGCCTAAAGATAGTAGAGGTCAACAATCTATTTCTGTCTATGGTAGAAAGAAGCAAGTTTGGGTGCCGAAATCTTGTTTACCTAATCTTCCAGGGCCCAAGAAAGTGGTGTGGGTACGTAAATGATCAAAATCTATTGTAGGTATGCATGAAAGCAAAGGCGGATCCAAACAAATGGATCCTCGATAGTAGATGCTCAAAGCACATGATAAGTGATCATTCATTGTTCTCTTAAATCACTCCAAATGATGGTGGCCTTGTTACCTTCAAAGACAACTCAAATGAAAAAATCATTGGGAAAGGTAAAATTGGTAACAGTTCGATCTCCATTCATAATGTGTCTTTAGTTGATGGTTCGTAGTTTAAGTTGATTAGCATTAGTCGACTAATCGATAGTAGACACAAAGTATGTTTTGAAGGTGATCACTGCCTGATCTGTCATGCCTCAAATTGAGGTACTTTGGTTGGTAAGCGAGATGGTAACATCTATACTCTTTCACATTTGAAGGTTTTGATTCTTCTCGAGAAGTTTGCCTTTCTGTTCAACAAAATGATATTTGGTTGTGGTATCGTAGATTAGGTCATGTGCATATGGACTTAATCAAGAAGTTACTCTCAAAAGAACTTGTCAGAGGCTTACCAAAGCTGAAAATTTTCAAGGATAAGGTTTGTGATGCCTGTCAATATGGCAAACAATCAAAAACCTCTTTTCATGCCAAAAAATTTTGTTTCTAGCTCCCGTCTGCTTCAACTCCTTCATTTAGATTTTTTTGGCCCTACAAGACATGCTATTGTTGGTGGAAAAATTTATGCCTTCATCATTGTTGATGATTTTTCTAGATACACCTGGATCTATTTCTAACTCATAAGGATGAAGCTTTTGAAAAATACTTTAGGCGTGTAAAGCTTCTAAAAAATATAAAGGAGTTGAAACTTGTGAAAATCCGAAGTGATCATGACGACAAGTTCAAAAAAGATTTTATCCCCTTTTGTGATCAAAATGTCATTGTTCATGAATTTTTTGCTCCTCAGACTCCCCAACAAAATGGGGTAGTAGAGAGAAAGAATCGTATCCTTCAAGAGATGGCTAGAACAATGCTTCACGAAAATGCTTTGCCAAAATATTTTTGGGCTTCAGCCATTAGCACTTCTTGTTACGTATTGAACAGGGTTCTCATCAGACCAATTCTTGATAAAAACTCCTTACAAACTTTTCTCAAGTCAAAAACCAAAAATTGATTACTTTAAGGTTTTCGGTTACAAGTGTTTTATTTTGAACAATCGTGAGAACTTGTGACACAAAATCTGACGAGGGTATCTTTCTTGGGCATTCCATGAAAAGTAGAGCATATAGAGTTTATAATTATAAGACTTCTGCTCTTGAAGAATCAATGCATGTTATTTTTGAAGAATCTAATATTGAAAATCTAGGTAAGTATGTAGATGATTGCAACTAGAATCTTCCCCTCAACTTCAATACGTTAGATATTTCAACAAATGAAGGGGGAAACTCAATTTCATTTGAGCAAGGAAATACCGAATCTCAACTTCTTCCCAAGGCTAGAGATATTCCTCTAACCACCCAAGGGAGCAAGTAATTGGTAATGTTGAACATGGGGTAACTACCCGATCTTTGGTAAATCTATTATGCATTGATTTTGCTTTTCTTTAGCAAATTGAGCCTAAAATTATTCATGAGGCTCTCAAAGATGATGGGTTGATCCTTGCCATGCAAGAAGAATTGAATCAATTTGAAAGAAGCGATGTTTGGTCTCTAGTCTAGCCTCCGGTTCAACAAAAGGTTATTGGCACCAAATGGGTTTTTTGAAACAGACTTGATGAAGATAGCCATATTGTTCGAAACAAGGCTAAACTTGTAGCTTAAGGATATAATCAAATTGAAGGGATCAATTTTGACAAAACCTTTGCCCCTGTTGCCCGACTTGAAGCTATCCAAATGCTTTTGACATTTTCATGTCATATGAATTTCAGACTTTATTAAAGAAACGTGAAAAGTGCCTTCTTGAATGGGGTCATTTAGGAGAAAGTTTTTGCAAAACAACTTTCTGGTTTTGGAAAATGAAAAATACCCCAATCATGTTTTTAAATTGAAAAAGGCTTTGTATGTTCTTAAACAAGCTCCTCGAGCTTGGTACAATCGTCTCAGCAGTTTTCTCATTGATCATGGATTCTCTCGTGGAAAAGTTGATACTACTTTTTTTCACTAAATCTAGAAATTTGCATATTTCTACTGTCCAAATCTATGTTGATGATATCATTTTTGGAGCAAACTAACGATGATATGTGCCAAGAGTTTGCTGAGAATATGCGCAAGAAATTCGAGATGAGAATGATGGGAAACTCACATTCTTCCTTGGTCTCCAAATCAAGAAATAAAAAAAAAGAAATTTTCATAAATCAGTTAAAGTATACACGTGAGCTTTTGAAAAGGTTTGGTATGGATAATGCCAAACCTAGAGGTACTCTGATCTCTCCTAGTGTAAATCTTGTTAAAGATGAAAACTGTAAAGATGTTGATCGAAACCTTTATCGTGGCATGATTGGTAGCTTGCTCTATCTTACCGCTTTTAGACCTAACATAATGTTTAGCGTATGTATTTGTGCCCATTTTCAAACTTGTCCTAAAGAATCCCATCTTACCGCAGTTAAATACATTTTTAAATACCTTTCTGGAACGGTAAATTTAGGACTTTGGTACCCGTGAAGTTCTTCGTTTGATTTAGTTGGGTTTTCTGATTCCGATTATGCCGGATGTCTAGTTAATCATAAAAGCACCAGCGACACTTGTCAATCCCTTGGTGAATCGCTTGTATCATGGCATAATAAGAAACAGATATCTGTAGCGCTTTCCACTGCCGAGGCTGAATATGTTGCAGCGGGTAGTTGTTGTGCCCAAATTCTTTGGATGCATTAAACCTTACTAGATTTTTGTGTTTCCTTAGATAATATTCCTATTATGTGCGATAATAGTATGCTACTGATGTTAGTAAAAAACATGTTCAACACTCTCGCACAAAGCACGTCGATATCCATCACCACTTTTTAAGAGACAATGTCGAGAAAGGTTTGATAGAACTCAAGAAAGTAGGTTCGGGAGATCAGCTTGAAGACATATTTACTAAACTCTTGGCTGAATCAAGTTTTTGTTCCCTTCACCGTCACTTAGGAATGTGTGATCTTAGCTAAGTGTCACTTTAAATCTTTTTGCTCTCACCTGATCTTTTCATTCAAAGGAAATATTTCCTTTGAATGAAAACTTTTCGGTCGTCTGGGAAGTTTTCAGTCGAATAAATCTGTCTTTTCTCTCCTGTTCTTTTCAGTTGAAGGAAATGAACTTCTGTTCGAATGAAAACTTTCTAGTTGAATGAAAAGTTATCCTGGCTTTCATTCGAATGAAATCCCTCATCTATTTATACCCCTTGTTTTAATAGTTTACTTTTTACAGTGCTCACGTCACTTTCTATCTTGTTTAATTCTCAAACACGTTTCTTACTCCTCATCCTTTTCTACTATGGACGCACCATCCACGCGCCGCCCTCGCTCCCGTTGTCGCCTCTGATTATAAGAAGACACTGACAGTGAACCTGAGGTTCTATCTGTCCCCTCTCGTCGCGGCACAGTGCCTCTACTCTTGCTGCACCCGCTCACTCCTCCAAGCCATCTTTTTCAACCACTATCTATAACACTCTAGGAACCAATGCTCCTTCTTCCTCTTCTGCTCCTCCACCCACATTTCCCTACATATCACCCAACAAACTTCTACATTTACCCCATTTCTTTGAAGCTGCTGAAGACCAAATTAACTTTTACACTAATTTTGCAAGTTGAGAGATCGTCCTCGGTCGACCTTGCGATCTTGACCTCATGGCACAGCTTGATGTCACACCCTTCTTTGACGACATGGGTTGTAAATCCCTTCTTACTACTCCTTTTGAATACTACCCCCATTTGATACGCATGTCCTATGCCAACATGTCGTGTAATTCCACCACTTCCGCTAATCTCGAGTCTTACGTCAATGGTGTGAGCATTCGTCTCACTGCCACCTCCTTAGCCTAAATTCTTTATTTTTCCAACCAATCCTCCCTTGTTGTGTTCCCGGAAAATTCCTGGTCCACTAGCGGAATCTTCACTCCTTTTCAACAAAGTCAAACATTGTTCAATGATCCTTCTCTCACTTCAGCTAAAAAACCTGTCCTTACCAATCTTTTCCCTTTACACCGTGTCTTACACTTAATTCTCACTTATAACCTTGCTGGTCGTTCAGGCTTTTATGCTACATTTACCTATCTTGACATTATCATTCTTACCCACTTTATTCGAGATTCTCCATTAAATCTTGCAAGTATAATAATGCTAAATATGGCTTCCTACAAAGGCAAAACTAATGTTCATGTTCCTTATGGCCTCTTTCTTACTAAAGTTTTTGCTCACTTTAAAGTTCCCCTCTCCACATCTGTCTCCGAATGCGTCTCTATTCCTCTCAATTACTGCCTTAACATCAGCTCTCTCCGTCACACTGGTTTCACTATTAGAACTAACCCCACTACCCATGCCTTATCTTTTGAGCGGGTAGTACCAACAGAGTCACCTCATGCCCCTGCTTCCTTCTTTGCACCCAGTTCCTCCGTTCCATTACCTCACTCTTCTGACCCTAGCTCTTCTCCACCAACTCAACCCTTTGAACCCAATTCTTCTGTACAGCGTTTGCCTCTTGATCCTTTTTACAATCCACTAACTGATTTTTCACCTGATCTCTCTCAGACCAGCTCTCTTTCCTATCTAACACCGTTCAACTTATACTCAAATCCCAAATTACTCTGGCCACTTCTGTCACCACAAATCAAACCGCTCTAATGACCATTTATCGTCTCTTCAGACCCCTCTTCTTGACCATATGTCTTCCCTTCAGTACTTCTCAAACCAACTTCTCTAGAATCAAAGCGACTTTCACAATCTATTAAATGATCTTGTATCTAACATTTCCTCCCTTCCCCTTAATCACACTCTAATTTTGGACTGATTGACTCTCATGCAACAAGATTTGGAACGTCAGCATGAAGTCGCTCTTCAAGCCAATCATCGCCAAGCCTATTTATCCCTACGCATCCTGACTGAGTAGAACTGGTTCTTGGCGCATCAGATCTTAGACCAATTGCATGGTTTTTATGTCACTAGTCCTGACATTTTTCCTTCCCACCATGGTGGAACTGAAGGCGAGTAGTGGTTTTTTAATCCTAATATTCCTTACAGTCTCCCAATGCCGCAGTTGCGTCGTGTGGTAGAAGTTGTTAAAATCCCTTCTTCCCATCTTCCCCCGGCTCCATATCCTTCTTTCTTTAACCAGGGTGGATACCATTGCCATTATATTTTTTAGCCTTTGTTTCTTCCCCTCTTTTGATTGAATAGAGGGGGAGAACAATTTATTGTATTGTACATGGAACTCATTATTGTACTTAAATTATTGAACTGTTTATTATAGAATCTCTTTTTTGAAATATTAAATGGTTCATAAACATGTTAGATTAATGTTTTGTCATCATAAAAAAGGAGGAGATCGTTGATTTTAAGAGTCTATATTCATTATTTTGATGATTCCACGATTACTACTCTACATTAATCTAAAAATTCTATTAAGTATGATTTCATGACCAATCATAGCATGAAATATTCTCTAGTCAAAAACCCTGGACTTAGACTTGGACTTAGTCTAGTTTTCTTTCTTTGTAAACATTCTAAAGCTAAGCCTTCTTAAAGATTTACCAGAAAATTGAAAAGGACAAACCAAGAAGTGTTTATGTAGAAAAGATTTTCATTCGAAGAAAAAAGTCTTCTTTTGACTGAATTCTTCAGTCATAAATTGTCTCCTTCAAACATGTTTTTGATTCGACCGAAAAGTCTTCCATTCTACTGAATCTTTTAGCCCTCGCTTATTTGGATTAATTTCTTTTTCATTCAAAGCAAAGGTTTTTCATTCGAAGAAAAAGTATTCATTCAAAGGAAAATCCTTTCATTCGACTAAATCCTTCAGTCCTCATTGTCTGGACACAAAATTGTTTTCATTCGAAGTAATGATTTTCATTCAAAGCAAAAAATTTTCATTCGACTAAAACTTTTAGTGGCACCAGTGGCACCGAAGATATCTCTACTCTTCTAATTGATTCGAATGAATCTTGAATTCATTTGACCGAATTCTTCAGAGATGCTTTAATAACAAGTTCCTTTGAATGATTTTATTCATTCTTTCAAATGAATCTCTGTGTTATCCTTTTATCTACTTTTCAACGGTCATATTTCTTCTCAGTATAAAAGGGACTCTTAGAGAATTTATTACTCACTTTTCTGATCTCTGAAAAATCTCTCTTACTTTTTCTCAAAAAGACTCTCTCATCTTATTCATATATCTCTATACCATTCCTTGAGGAAGTTCCTTATTTGAGATCTTGAATAACAAGCTTCTTGGTTGAGTTCCTTAAGGTTTTAGATGTTCCTACCTAAGAAAGCTTAGTTCATTTGTTTTTCATTATAACATCTACTTATTGAAGAGTGTCGATTATATTTTAATTGTATTCTTCATTTCATTTGTAATCGTTGGAAACCTTGAAGAGGTTTTAGATCTGTACTGTGGTTTGAGCTAGCACCTAAAGCTAGCTGATTAATGAAAGGCTCAAGTAGGCCTCCTTTGTGTGGAGTGCTTGGGGACTGGACGTAGACAGTTGGGGCCGAACCAGTATAAATCTTTGTGTTGGCTTGTGATTACTGTTATATTGTTAGCTTAATTTTTTAAATTTTTTATTAGAGCTGTAAATACCTCTTCACCCCCCCCCCCCACAAATTATGCTTAGGGACCTACATGAAGAGGTAATCATTAATAGTTGAATCCAATAAAAGGAGATGAAGGAATGACTTACCGTACTCTAGAAGCCTATAGCCCTCGCACAGAACCCCCACCATCGTCACGGTAATAGAAGGAAGAAAACCATAGTAGCGAGTAAAGATGGCACACTCCTCCCACGATCATTTCTCGTGCCTCGATTGAAGTTATCCTCTCTATTTCGGAAATGGCCCAAAAGAGAGAGTGGACTCCATTATGTAAAATACCAGCAATTTTCCCCTCCAAAACATGCCCCTGCAATTTTACTAATATGTCCTCGATATGTTGGGGTGTAATTTTGCAAACCCTAGTTTTTCCATTAATTTGGACAAAAGGTAAATGTTTTAAACGTTGGCCGTTTGGTGGATATAAATGCTATTTTGGAAGCTCTGAGACATAATTTGCAAACGTGCCATATGTGAGCGTATATGTTTGCTATTAACCTTTATAATAATGAAGGTGAAGAAAATGTTCTAGAGACAACATAAGGCACATGAAAAGTAATGTGAATTGTATATATTAGAGTTGTCCAATCTCTTGTAATGTGATTCTATGTGATGTATATAAGTCTAGGAGGTGTGAAATACTAGTTAGAAACTGAGAAAAAATGATGTATAATTAAGTGATATTAACAAAAAATCAAAGTTTGTAATCCTGAAGGATCATAGAAAGTATGGGAAGGAGTTAGAATTACAGCTCACTCCGTCCTTAATTGATTATTGTGCTTGATTTGTACACTTATTTAGGATTTGAGTCATATTTTATGAGTTTTCCATTATACCGAGAGAGAGAAAGAAAGAGGGGAGGAAGAAAAAAAATGTGATTAATTTATAATGACAGAGGGAGTATATTATGTATAACAAATTTTGTTCACAACGAAAGGCTTAGGAGCTTAAATGTTTGATACTTACAATCAAGACAAAAATGAGTTCAAGAGACCTAGCAAGGTGCATAAAAGCTTAGCTAAAAAATAAAACTTTCAAGGATCTTTCACAACATCCTACTTTTCTCTATTAGAGTTTTGTCCTTTTTTTTACAAGCGTATTCGTTAAAGTTCAAAATATCATAATCTAGAATTTTCAGTATCATCCACTATTCATCTTCTTCTTTTTTTCCGATAAAGTGATGGTCATTTCTTGTTGTAGTGGTCATTGGGGGGCACAATAACCTCTCCATTATCTTTTATTTTGGCATGTTATCTTCTTTTTCCTCATTTTATGATAAACAGTTTATAGTGTACTCTGAAACTCTCTTGATAGTGTACTCTAAGCTCATTATGTTTTAACTTAGTACGATCTTGTTAATCTTAATAATGCATATCAGGCTATCAATTCTCTTGTGCATGTATTTCAACATACATATGTCACATGATTGTTATCTTTAGCACATATCAATTTTTTATAGCGCTACACCTACTGACCTTAAAAGCACTACAAGAAAAGAGACTTTTAGCGATGGACAATTTCGTCACTAAAAGTCCTCATTCCGTTGCTAAATACTTTTAGTGATGGACACCCCATTGCTAAAATCCGTTGCGAATAATCCCGTCACCAAAAGTTTGATGACGGAATTTGGAAATCCATCGCAAAAAACCAACTTTTAGTGACGGGACAATAAATTATTTAGTGACAGACATTTCGTCGCCAAAGATAAATCCGTATTTTAGTTTAATTCTTTTTTTCAAAGTTAATAATTTTGAAAACTATTTAGCGACGAAATTTTTCGTTGCTAAAGGTATTACAGATGGACTTTTAGCTACAAAATATCCGTCGCTAAAAGTCAGACGATAAAAGTAATGGACTTTTAGCGTTGGGTACTTTCCGCTGCTAAAGCTAAAAGTCCATCAATAATAATTAAAGGTTTTTAGTATACTTTAATTAAAGACTTTTAGCGAAGAAATAAAATTTGTAGTTAAAACTATAATTTTTTAAAATATTTTTTAACACCCAAACCTTTAATTCAAAATCAAACACTCAATTCTCAATCCACATTAGGAGTAAATAATTGATGAGCACTGTGTGTGTGTGTGTTCAAATTTTAGATTTTATACTAAGTGAAAAATAAAAATATACACAGTTTGTACAGAACTGTGAACCAAATATAACAGGAAGCAGGGACAAGAACGGGAAGGGATACAAATGGGGGAGAGGAGGGGAGCACAACTCCAGGAGGGTACGGGTGGGGAAGAGAGGAAAGGCTTAGGGCTAGTAAAAAACGAGATCTGGATCCTGCTAATCGTCCTTGTCCACGGGGGTATTGTCATCCAGACCCGGCTCATTATGTCCAGCATTAGATTCCTGCAGGTAATTAATCTCGATAGTAGTCGTATATAATGTTTAGTTCATCTATATAACGACTTCATAAAATAATTATTTTTTACATGATCCTGAGCCCTGATCGTTTTGAACACCTTCTCTACAATGTGACGAATATCTTTCGGGTGTAACAGCTGCTCTGCGGTCGGTGTCTGTGTCTGTAAATGGGCAATAGGGGTGGGGACACTCTTATCATGGCTTGTGCAGTCATGCTGGGCAGGCCGTGTACGTGCCCTTTCGGCCTATTGACGACCCCCAGTGTATCCAGCCATCGCTTCCATCCCCTAGTACTCGTACTCGTGGATGCTGATGGCTGTCTGGAACCCTCTCTTCTTTGCGTACGAGGCCTCCAAAATAGTGATTTGACATTGACGATGTTAAAGCAACATACATTGAATACATAACCAAAATTTTAACTAGAAATAGATTAATTTGTAATTTGCATCGATCTGCCGGGAAATATCTGAAATGAAGTCCTCCGCCTGATTACAAATCCTTCTTCCTTCTTCCTCACTTGCTTCATCATGTGCATCAAAGCACACACCTCATCTTTATCCAGGTTCGGGTGCTCAGCCGTATTCCTATGTCGAATGACATCGTAAGGCACCAAACTCTTATGTGCGTAGGATCTCGAACCTGTCTGTTCTCCCTCCCACTCTTACTCTTCACCTCCCAAGCTGGATCAATGATCCACCTATCAACCATCTACCCTCATACATATGGTGAGATCCAATGAGAGGAATATCCCTTCCACTCCTCCATCAGGGCATCCTCGGGCAGCATCTTCCTCGCCTGCTCTCGTGCATCATGTAGCCATCACTGGTAGGCGATGTAGGCAAAAAAAAGCCTGTCTCTCCAATACCTGCTGCTCAGGCTACTCACATTCGAAACCCTCCTGTAAGGCATCCAGTTACACAATCAGTACAATTAAATTAAATATAATGTACTAATCAAACATATAATAGCTAGCAAAAAGGAAAATCATACCAGCCACTCCTCCCACAAGGCCTCCCTTATTTCAGCATCTCTGTCCTTCCAAAACAGTATTTGCTCAAAGAAGCGGCCTTTCACAAGGACGCCGATCTTCATTTTCATCGGACACTCTAGGATCTTGATAAAGAATAACATTCATATCATTAAATAAGTGAGCAGTAATAACTCTTGAAATCATCTAAGAGTCTGAACTATGTGATTTTTTTTACTAACTGGCCCTCTTTGGTGAGAGTAACTCTTTGTTTCTACTGGGATAGATGCACAGCCGCGTGTTAGTCCACGGCCTCGATGAAATCCTACAAAATACCAAAATTTATGCAATTCAAATTTAATTTAAATATAAGTCTGACATTATGACTAAATGCTGATATCAAATCTACATGAGGTCATCGACCCCGCAGAAGAGAAAAATCAGCGTGCAGGGGAAAGGACTCGGCCTAGAGCTGGGGCTGGGGTCAGGTATGCTGGATGCTCACACTATGTGCCTCGTCATCAGTAGGCAATGCCGACGTGGGAGCCACTGAGATGGACGCAGCTTGGCGTCCATCACGACCACGAATATCCCGTAATCTATCCATAACTGATGACACTAATGGCCCGTAATCTATCCACTATTGTTGTAGATTCTTTCTCGCTGTAAGGTGATCTTTCGATTTTCTCTTGACATTTATCACAGTGTTGGACACATTATCAAACATTCTTCTCAATGTGCATCAAATCCATATTGTTGCGAACAATGAGTGTCCTCCAGTAGTCTAACTCCCATAAAATACAATGTTTCCTCCAGTTGTGCTCTTTCCCATGTCTTGGAATCTTTTGATTCGGGACACCCTCGCCGTATGGTATGTCAGTATCGAGTGCCTTCATATGTGAGAGCACTTCATCACCAGATGTCCAGTCTGACAATTTCATACTCTATTTTTTCATCAAATTTATCCTTTTGCCTATAGAACTGATAGTCTGGTGGTAAAAGTTTACGATGACATATGAACCACGAGGGCTTTCCGTGCTTTAATGTATGACTAGGGTTCACGCCCATACTAGCCGGGCATGCTAACTTTCCATGTGTGCTCCAGCCACACATCATTCCCAATGTGAGAAAATCTTGTATAGTCCACATCAAAGCAACCCTCATCTAAAAGTTCTGTGTTAAGGGATGCATGCATCATAAGTTTCGACTCCATAATTCCGTAGCCGTTTGAGCTCATCAATCAACGACTTTAAATATGCATCTATGTCCTTACCAGGACTCTTCGACACTGGAATAAGTAACGATAAAAACATGTACGACTTCTTCATGCGCATGCCTGGTGGAAAGTTATAAAGGACAATAATAACAGGCCATGTGGAGTAAGACGTGTTAGACTGTCTAAAAGGATTGAACCTATCGGTTGCAAAACCAGGTCTAATATTCTGAACTTCCTGAGCAAAGGTTAGGTGCCTGCGATCAAAATACGAAATGGGTATTTTATGGGGAAAAATTATCCTATGAGAAGTAAAAAAAAATACACTTATTTTTATAATAACTGTTTATTTGAAAAGCTATGTTTTTATGCAATATTTTTCTTTATAATTATTCTTTAGTAATAGTCAAAACAATCCTTAACTAAATAAAAGCATATATTTCAATAAGGTAAGGAAACATATCTAATGAGAAGTCAAAACACCCTTATTTTTTTAATGATGCTCTTTTCTTTTGGGTGAAATGTCATTGTATTATTGAAAAATTATACATCAACGTCCATATTCCAGCTATTCCTTAACTATACATTCTGTCTACCCACCAATTCTACCATCTCTATTATTACAACTAAATCCAAAGGATGTCTACATTAATTCCCCAAAGATTGCACAAATTTCTGTTTCTAGCATTTTCATGTACTTTTACCCATCCTCTTACTCTCCATTGGACCATTTGCTTGATTATCTGTAGCAATTCTTCCTCTGTTCTTTGTTTGCCTTAAAAAATTCTTGTATTCCTCTCCATCCAGATTATATAGACAGCAATTGCAAACACCAGCTTCCGTAGTCTCCCTCGAAAACTTTTACCTCTAAAGTTCTCAATAGCATATTTCAATAACTCATCCCAGGAATTCCATTGATATGGTGCTTGTAGATTCTGTAGGATTAGTTTCCATAGGTTGGCAGTATAAGTGCATCTCCAAAATAGGTGATTCACCTCTTCGCTGTGTGTCAAGCACAAAGAGCATGTGTCATCTGTAATGCAATTCCAATTCTTGAGTCTGTTTTTGGTTCTCAGTCCTCCTTTACATAGCATCCAAAGGATCATTGCACATGTAGGTATGCGTCCACTGAACCATATTAACTTCCACCATGGTACCTTGATTTGTATTGTTCTTAGATGTTGCCATGCAGAGTTGATATATAGTGAAGTTACCTTTCTTTGTTAAACTCCAGAACACTTGATCTTCTCTCATTTCATGAGGAGGAGAGATATATTTCTTAATGCCATTGTCTAAGAGTCAAAGCTCTAGCAGGAGGCAGATTCCACCTTTGATCTACCAATATATCAGCCACTTTACAGTCCTTTGCTAGCCCTGAATCATATATAATGCGATTGCCATATATATCTATCAGAGCACCCCCTTTTTTATGACACTCTAATCCACAAAGGATATTTTATGTGAGAAAAAGTTTCAACAAAGGTACTTTAAAGAAAGAAGCTTAATATCCTATAAGAATTCAAAAACAGCCTCAATTTATTGTAGCACTCTAATCCAAAAAGGATATTTTGAAGAAAAACGATTAAGTATTTAGCCCCATCTGTATTATTGTTACATACGTATAGATATAGATATAGATATAGGCAGCAGCCATTTTCAAGACAGACAAAAATATGAATTCCCACCGTGGTAACACTTGCTGCAATCATGGCATCAACGAGGTATTTCGGGATTTACATAGCAAGATTTTGCCTTCTCGTTCCTTGTTGTTTTTGCCTCAGAACGACGTGCCCATGGCATTCTTCCACTGGCCAAATTGTTCAAACAGGTACTAAAGTTTCGAGGGAAGCAACCATGTTTTAAAGTTCAAAGGTGTATGGACATCTTAATCACGCCAATCCGGGGAGTGTGCATCACGTCAGGAGCAAAAAACTAGAACCCTACTTCAAGAGGACAAACACCACCACGAAATTAAACGTTGTAGGTTTGGCATGCAAATCCTGATTCGTACTTCAAAATGGCGAAATAAGAATGTAAGAACAAAGGCTTTTCGTCATAAAACACCAATTTTTGTTTCCTCTTTTTCTAATTTTTCCTAGATACTACTGGCTGAAAGCCACAGCCGTCCAATGGTAAACAGCGAGCATCATTTTGGGCTTCCACTGATCCTCGCTCCCAACTTGCACTAGTGATAGTACTACTCAACTGCTATCCATGTCATTTATTTCGTTCCACAGCCAGCAGCCAGTTATGCGGCAAAAGCAGTTCAAAAAGTGATCAACCATGCATATGCACTTGCACTCTCTTGAACAATGAGGAAGAAGCCTTAAGGCTGTAACGAAGTCAAAAGAAATTATGCCCAAAAAAGGCAATAGTACTTGCGCATGCAATAAATGGTGAAACAAGTGTACCAGTTATGGTCCTATATATAGCCATGCATCTACTAACTACATGCAAAATTGTGAGCTCCTCCAATGGAAATACTCACTGAGGTCATTCTGGCCATTGTAGCAGTAATTTTCCTTCACACTCTACGTTGTTTTCTCCTAAGCAGCGGGAAGCCATGGAACTGGCCACTAGTTGGGACGCTGCCAATGGCGTTCTTGCACTTCCACCGAATTTATGATAAAATTACAGAGTGTCTACAGGCGGGTAACGGCGTTTTTCTATTCAAAGGTGTTTGGTTTACGGGCACTGACAGGTTAATCACCACCAATCCTGCAAACGTGCACCATATAATGAGCGCAAACTTTTCGAACTACCCAAAGGGACCCGAGTCGAAGAGGATCTTTGATGTGTTCGGAGACATGCTATTCAACTCCGACCACGATGAATGGAAGTGCCACCGGAAAATAACGCATTCTTTTCTTAACGACCAAAGATTGCACAACTTTACTCCAAAGATTAACCAGCATATTTTAGAGAAAGGGCTTATTCCAGTGCTCGACCACGTCTCTAAAGAAGGCCTAGAGGTGGACTTGCAAGACGTGTTTGAAAGGTTAATGTTGGATGCTACTTGCATGATGCTAACCGGTTATGACCCTGGATCTCTTCGCAGTGGGTTCGAAGAAGTTGCTTTCTCGAGGGCAATGGACGATGCCAGCTATACAATATTTTTACGACATATCTTGCCCGAGAGGTTTTGGAAGTTACAAAAGTGGCTAGGGATTGGCCAAGAGAAGATAATGACGAGTGCTTGCATAACCCTTGACAATATTGCACATAATTATGTAGAGAAGAAGCAAGAACAACTACGCATATCCAAAGACAATGAACAAGAGTTTGATGCATTAAGATGTTTCCTGACAGAAGATGAAGCCATTGGATCAACCAAGCACCCTTACAGCGTTATGCGAGACACCGTTGTGGGTCTCATGTTCGCCGGGAGAGATACAACTAGTGCAGCTCTCACTTGGTTATTCTGGTTATTGTCAGAGAATCCTATGGCTGAATCAAAGATTAGAGAAGAAATGGAAGCCAAGTTATCCTGGGTTGATGCCACAGGGTGTTGGTCCTGTGACACAGGAGAGCTAAGTAAATTAGTTTATCTGCATGGAGCTATATGTGAATCTTTAAGGCTTTACCCTCCAGCTCCATTTCAAATCAGAACAACTGTTCAACCAGACATGCTACCAAGTGGCCACCGCGTCAATTCTAATTCAAAGATTGTGCTTTCTTCATATGCAATGGGCAGGATGAAATCGATATGGGGTGAAGACTGCCTAGAATTCAAGCCGGAGCGATGGGTATCAGAGAAAGGAGGGATGAGGATTGAGCCATCAAACAAGTTCTTGGCATTCAGTTCCGGACCAAGGATTTGTCCCGGAAAAGAGTTAGCTTTTATTAGAATGAAGGCCGTGATAGCTGCTATTCTTCACAATTACAATGTCCAAGTCATGAATACCCATCCTGTAGCTCCTGCTACTTCTATCATTCTTCGCATGAAACATGGACTAAAGGCTAAAATCTCCAAAAGAGAGACTTAAGCCAACAACCACTTCTCTTTTGGTGCTTTGCTTGCAATTTTCTTTTGCTTATGTATGTGTGATGTAAAATGTCAGACGATCCGGATGGACTGCTGAATCAATAATAGGAGCTGGGAAGAGTTTGTCGCGGTAACTGATCAGCCTATCTGTGGATGAAAAATAAGGATTTAGATGTGGTTTTTGTACTTGTACGAAGATAATAAACACTGTCCAATTTTGATTTGGATTTACATGGCATCCCTTCAAGAAATAACTGAAAGTAGTTTGGGACAAAGTGGGAATTATATGTATGGTAATTGTAGTTACATTGCAGTATTGCTTCATTTTCTATATATTCGCTTTGCAAACACTGCTTTATGGTGGTTTATCGTTCTAGTACCTATACATTTACCGAATAGCTTTCAATTGCATCCATTCCATCACAATGTTCTTGCCCAGAATCCAATTCTTCCATTCAAGAAATTAGGCTAAGTCTACGCATTTTCAACAGTACCTAATCAGAGGTTAAACCAGTCATGTTTTTTTTTTTTTTCATGTCTTGTTAAATTATACCACAAGAAAATATGTATTTTGCGACGGAAGGTATTCCATCACTAAAAAGGCCTTTAAGCGACGGAATATCCCGTCGTTAAAAATCCGTCGTTTAATACTATTACCGACGGAAGCCACCGTCAGTAAAAGTATTTGCAGACGGACTTTTAACGGCGGATTTTTAGCGACGGAGTTAATATCGCCAAATTTTTTTTAGAAAATTAGTATTTTCTAAAAGTTTTTTAAATTATTTAAACGACGGAATAAAAGCGTCGCTAAAAAGTCTGTCGGTAAAAGTCAGACCTTCACCGACGATATTATTCCGTCGCTAAAGATCCTCGATATAAACCCACATCAGGTTTGTTTCTCTCTCCCCGTTTCTCTCTCCGAAATTCTTCTCTCACCCACCCACCGACGTTCTCACCTCCGGTGACCCCTCTCTATGGCGACCCACCTCCGGCGACACCCCCGTCCCCTACCCGACACCGCTCCACCAAGCCTTCCACTACAGCCGTGCCACAAAGCCCTCCACTTGCGCCGCGCGACGAAGCCCACCACTGCCAACGCACCACCAACGCCGCCGTCGTCGTACCCACCTCGAGATCTGTATGTCAATTGCCCTAAATTAATCTTGTTGTTTATTTTTCAAAGTTGATTATCAAGCATTTAGCCATATTCAAATTTGTCTTCTCTGCCATGTATAATCTGATGTTGTTGTTAATTTAGACGTTTGGCCATTATTTTGTCTTCTGAATTTGTTGATTATGAAGCATTTTTATTTTGGCCTAACTGAACCCTAAATTGAAGTAATTGATTGAACCCTAAATTGAAGTAATTGAACCCTAATTAAACCCTAAATTGAATGCCCTAATCGAATCCAACCCTAAATTAAACTAATTGAACCCCTAATTGAACACTAACTTGAATGCCCTAATCGAATCCATCCCTAAATTAAACTAATTAAACCCCTAATTGAACACTAACTTGAATGCCCTAATCCAATCGAACCCTAAATTAAACCCCTAATTGAACCCTAAATTCAATGCCCTAATCCAACCAAACCCTAAATTGAAGGCCCTAATCCAACCGAACCCTAAATTAAACCCCTAATTGAACCCTAAATTGAATGCCATAATCCGACCGAACCCTAAATTGAACTAATTGAACCCTAAATTGAAGATATTGAACCCTAATTAAACCCTAAATTGAATGCCCTAATCCGGGGTAGAACCCTAAATTGAATGTCCTAATCGAATCGAATCCTAAATTGAACTAATTGAACCCTAAATTGAATGCTCCAATTCAACCGAACTCTAAATTGAACTAATGGAACCCCCTAATTGAACCCTAAATTGAAGTAATTGAATCCTAATTAAACCCTAAATTGAATGCCTTAATCGAATTGAACCCTAAATTAAACTAATTGAACCCCTAATTGAACCTTAAATTGAATGCCCTAATCCAACTGAACCCTAAATTGACTTATTGAACCCCTTAATTGAATACCCCAATTTAACCGACCACTAAATTGAACTATAATTGAACCCTAAATTAATGTAATCGAACCCTAATTAAACTACTTAAACCCCTAATTGAACCGAACCCTAAATTAAACTATTTGAACCCCTAATTGTACCCTAAATTGAATGCCCTAATCCAATCGATAGATGATTTTAGGTTGTTAATTGAAGATTTTAGATTGTTAATTGTGCATTGAGCATTTGAGATATTAAGATTGTTGACGGAGGATGGGACCCAATTGGATTGAATATGTGATTTTTATTGCATTAAGCATTTGAGAATTGAGAACTGAGATTGTTGACGGAGGATGGGACCAAATTGGATTGAATGTGTGATTTTTATTAATTTTTATTGCATTGGGCATTTGAGAATTGAGAATTGAGATTGTTGACGGAGGATGAGACCCAATTGGATTGAGATCCCCATTAGGTAGCACAGACACGGACACTGCGTCCGATCGACGCTGACACCGAAACAACATATTTTAGCTTTATACTTGTGAACACCTCTTCAATGGGTATCCGGCACCGTGTCCGATTGTCCGGCAATTAAAAAATAAATTAATGTCTTCGAACACCCTATATGAGGTGTCGGACAGGTGTCCGGAGATGTTCGACACGTGTCCGGATGTGTCGATGAGGTGTTGAGGTGTCGGTAGGTCACGGACACCCCGTCCGATCGACACCGACACCGACACCAAAAAATGTTATATTTTTGCTTTATATGTGTGGACACCTCTTGAAGGGGTGACAGACACGTTGTCCGGCATTTAAAAAATAAATTAATGACTTCGGACATGTCCGGAGGTGTCGGTACGTGTTGGTAGATGTCGGACATGTGTTCGGAGGTGTCCGACACGTTTCCGGAGGTGTTCGACACATTTCTGGATGTGTCGATGAGGTGTCGGTAGGTCACGGACACCGCGTCCGATTGACACCGACACCGAAATGTCATAATTTGGTTTTATACTTGTGGACACCTCTTCAGGGGGTGTCCTCACCTCTTCAGGGGGTGATCGACATGGCGTCCGGCATTTAAAAAATAAATCAATGTCTTCAGACGTGTCCAGAAATGTCGGACACCATACCGACACCCTATATGAGGTATTGAGAATTGAGATTGTTGACTGTGCATTGAGAATTTGAGAATTGAGATTGTTAACGGAGGATGTGACCCAATTGGATTGAGATATTTGTGAATTAGTTGAATGGTTGGTTGTTGAATTTAGGTTAATTAGGTTAATGCGACATTTTTAGCACCCCTTAGAATCTCATCGTGGCTCCAGCACTGGCTATAATTAGCCTTAATTAGTACCGATTAAACCTAATGAACCCAATTAACCCTAATTAGCTCTAACGAGCCTAATTAGTTTTAATTTACCCTAAGAACCCAATGAAAATTAAATCAGCTGTAATTACTCCAAATTGATCCTAATTAACACCAATCAGTCCAAATTAAACCCTAATTAGCCCTAATTACTCATATCTTGTAGACCCGTGATTAGATTAATTAAACCCTAAACCCTAAAACCTAACTAAATCCTGATTACGTGCCTAAGTAGTCGTAATTAAGCCTAATAACCCAATTAAGCCTAATTAGCCCTAATTAGGACTAATCAACACTACTCCGCACAATTAAACCCTAATTAGCTCAAAATAATCCTAATTAGTCCTAATCAACCCTAATTAGCTATAATTAGTCCAAGGTAGTCCTCGTTAACACTAATTAGCCCTAACATAACCCAATTAATGCCTAATTAGCCCTAATTAGGACTAATCAACACGACTCCGCACAATAAATTCCGGCTATTAGCTTAAAATAACCTTAATTACTCTTAATCAACCCTAATTAGCTATAATTAGCCCAAGGTAATCCTCATTAACACTAATTAGCCCAGAGATTGTTCATATCCTCGTTTCTTATAAAACCTGCATTCTTTATATTCGTTGTTGTTTTGCGAAGTCCATTGGCAACGAGATGGTTCAACTCGTTACCAACGAATTCTATTTAAACTGGAATTGGTAACATATGCAAGGATCTTTCTGCAGTTTTGATATTTCGGAAAGATTCTTGCATATATTATCAATTTCTGAATGCATGCATGCATAAAAACCTTTAGTTCCCGTTCAAAGGTACTCATTACAAAGTAATGCTTTGTAATGAGCCTTTGGATGTCCAGTTTGGACAATTTGGAAAAGTTACGTGTTTATAAAACAGTATTTCAACTCATGCTCTATGTTCTATGTCGTGGATATTTGGTACACGTTCTCACGTGTTTCTCCGGGTGCATACAAATATGGTGTTCGAACATCCGTCAAACCTTACAAGGCAAGGTTTGATGAATGTTAAAACACCTAATCGATGTCGTGTACTTGGAGAAATGCGGGGAGGTGCTGCCGATTTTTTCGCAGACATAGGACTAAGCATGAGTTATTCACTGTTTTATAAACATGTGCTTTTCTGAATGGGATCCACTACCTATTAGAGAATGGAGGGGAAATACATAGACATGTTGTCACATTCATGCATTCATATTTACATCGACCCTGCCTAATGATTGGTCATAATTGAAGTGGTATACAGTATGATAATTCAGTCGTCATGTCGGTCGATCGAAGTTGGATGAAAAGAAAGAATTTTGAGGATCGCGTTGACGAATTTCTCGACTTCGCTTACGCGCATCCTGCACATGTTGACTTTGATAAGATAAGGTGTTCGTGCGGTAGATGTGAATTGTTGCATTGGAGAAAAATAATTGAAGTAAAATGGCATCTTCATCGGTACGGTTTTATGGGTGGATACACAAGGTGGACGCAGCACGGGAAAACGATAGTATTGTCGTTCAATCCGGCTAGTCAAACTGAAGTTAAAGAGGAGGCATGGTATGATTACCGAGATATGATTATGAATGCTGGGCATGTTAATGTTGACTGGCATTACGAAGGTGGTGACGACAGTCCACAACTGCCGAACGAGGAGGCTCATCAGTTCTATGAGTTGTTGAGAGCTGCGGAAGAGCCGCTGTGGGATGGAGCTCCAAAACATACACGACTGTCGGCGGTTAGTAGGTTTTTACAGTTGAAATCAGACCATGGTGAGAAAGGTTTTAACGAGTTTGTTACCTTAATCAAAGAAATTATGCCCGAAAGTGAAAAGCTACCGCCGTCGTACTATGACGCGAAGAAGATGATGAGGAAACATGGGTTGAACTATGAGTGGATAGATGCATGCAATAACGATTATGTATTATTCTGAAAAGAGAATAAGGATTTGTCACGGTGTCCAGTATGTGATCATTCGAGGTACAAACCGAACAAAGGGAAGAAGAAAAACACTGCATGAAAGATATTATGATATTTCCCGGTCACACCATGGCTTCAGAGAATGTACTACTCCTCCAATACGGTTGAACATATGAGGGCTCACCGTGAGACTCGTAGCAACGATGCTGATGTGCTGACACACCCAGCTGATAGAAGAGCGTGGAAGGAGTTTGACCGCAGGCATCCAGTCTTTGCTCAGGAAGTTCGGAATGTTAGACTTGGTCTGGCAACCGATGGCTTCAACCCTTTCGGTCAGTCTACCATGCCTTACTCCTGTTGGCCTGTTATTATTGTCCTATACAACCTTCCACCAGGCATGTACATGAAGAAGCCGTACATGTTCTTGTCATTGCTTATTCCGGGGCCGAAGAGTCCCGGCAAGGACATAGATGTGTATTTAAGGCCGTTGATTGATGAGTTAAAATAGTTATGGAATCATGGAGTCGAAACATATGATGCATCCTTTAAACAGAATTTTCAGATGAGAGCTGCTTTGATGTGGACTATACATGATTTTCCCGCATTGGGAATGACATGTGGCTGGAGCACATATAGGAAGCTAGCATGCCCTGCTTGTATGGGCGTGAACCCCGGTCATATGTTAAAGCACGACGAAAAGCGCTCGTGGTTCGGATGTCACCGTAAGCTTTTGCCACCGGGCCATCAGTTCGTAGGCAGAAGGATAAATTTGACGGGACAATTGAGCGTGAGGTTGTCACACTGGACTACCCATCTGGTGAAGAAGTGCTCTCACACCTGGAGGCACTTGATACTGACATACCACATGGCAAGGGTGTGCCAAATCAGAAGATTCCAGGGTACAGGAAAGAGCACAACTGGAGAAAATTTTGTATCTTCTGGGAGTTAGCCTACTGGAGGACGCTCGTTATCCAAAACAACATGGATGTGATGCATATTGAGAAGAATGTTTTTGATAATGTGTTCAACACAGTGAGTTCGATGCGGAATCTTTAATCACTGATCCCGCTGGACTTGAATCTCATCGGAAATCACAATTTGTACAGTGATTCAAAAGGCGTGTAAGATTGTTATCATTGATATTATGTGTTATATACAGTTATGTGGCCAATTAGTATACTGATTTATCCTTAATTTTTACCGTCATCTACAATAGGTTCAGTCAATGGATAGACCAGTGGCCTCCTGCTTGAAATTACTAGTTGAAGGCCCTAACAAACAAACATCCTGTTACGGAGGCTATATCATCAACGGGTTTAGGTTTAACGTAAAAGATGATGACCGAACAAAACAAACCCAAAACAGTGGAGTATTGGTCAACGGCGACTGTTATGCCGAGAATTGCATGGACTTTTACGGAGAGCTAGATGAGATTGTTGAGCTAACATATCTGGGTTCCCAAAACTGCCTGGTAATGTTCAAGTGTACGTGGTTCGATGTCACATGCAGTAAGGAATCCGTGTTAGCTCTCAAGGGATTGTAGATGTCAATGTCAAGTCAAGACTTGCATCAGACGAGCCCTTTGTGTTTGCTAGTCAAGCTGTACAAGTCTTTTACGCGGAGGACGTCGCCAATCCCAAATCTCATTGGTATACAATTATTAAGTCCAAGAAATTGCCCGTGACATATGACAGTGAGCTAGACTTCTTTCAAGCCGACCAACCACCTGTCTTGTTCCCTGTTGAGGTCAACAACGAGGAGGACGATCTTCCTCTTCCAACAACACTTCATGTAGGAGAAGAAGTCGTAGATGATGACGCGGAAGACGTGGAAAGTGTTGGAGATGATGTGACCGAGTCTACTGATGAAGAGGATGAATTAGAAGATGAAGAGGACGACGAGTCCCACGAAGAAGAGGACGACGAGGAAAGTGATGATGATTCTCAAACTGAAAATGTAGTCACATTTTAGAATTTGGTTCATATTGATGTGTTTTTTCACCTCCGTTTATATATATATATATATATATATATATATATATATATATATATATATATATATATATATATAGCCGATGATGATTTCTGCCAAATTATTGTTTTTAATGTGTTCATGTATTTGTAATTTATCTATACAAAGTCAGATATGGATAGGATACGGGCTATTCGTGGCCGGGTTGGACGTCGAGCTGCTTCCTCCCCGGTGGGTCCCACCTCGTCATTGCCCACTGATGACGAGGCACAGAGTGATCGTGAACAGAAGATGGGGCCCCAGCCCCAGCGCCAGCCCGACACAGATTCATCCCACACGAGCGTTGATTCTCCTTCTTCCGTGGGTTCTACCTCAGGTATAGTTGATAACGGTGTTTAGTACATTTTTTCTAGCCTTATATTTAAAGTATATTTGAACTGTATTAATGTTGGTGTTTTGTAGGATCTCGACGAGGCCGTGGTCCGACACGCGGGGTACGCATCGACCCCCAGCGTAAACAGAGAGTTACGCTCACCCAGGAGGGCCTGTAAGTAAAAAAAATATCACATCATGCCTTATATTTAAAATTTTGGGGTGTTAATTTATATTTGAACTGTATTAATTTATTTATTTACTTCTTTGGCAGGATCCTGGAGAATCAGGCGAGGACGAAGATCGGCGTTCTTGTGAAGGGCCGATTCTTCGAGCCACGCCTGTACTGGAAGGACTGGGATGCCGCTGCGAGGGAGTCCCTATGGGAGGAGTGGCTGGTACGGTGAAGTATTTTTTTCAGCGATAGTATTTGTTTAATTAGAGTTTGTTTTCTGTAGTTAATTTGTGTTATTGAATGCCTTACAGGAGGGGTTCACGTTTGACTCGCCTGAGCAGCAGGCACTGGGGCAGCAGGCCTTCTTTGCTTACATCGGCAAGAATTACCGCCGATGGCTCCACGACGCAAGGGACCGGGCGAAGAAGATGCTGCCCGAGGGTGCCCCAATGACGGAGATGACGAGATATCCCCCACATTGGATATCTCCGACTGTATGGACGGCGATGATAGATCGGTGGGCTGCGGATCCAGGTTGGGACGCCAAGAGTAAGAGCGGGGCTGAGAACAGACAGAACAGAGATCCGACGCACACGGGGGGGTCGGTGCCACACGACATCGTCCGACACAAGAATGCGGTCGAGCACCCGGATCTGGAGGACGATGAGGTCGTAGCTCTGACGTATAACCAGACGCACGTGCGGAAGAAGGACAAGGACGAGGCGCACCGAGCGGGCGACTATATTTCAGATATTGCCCGGCGGATCGATGTGAGTCAATTTGTTTAAGTTGTTAATTTTTTGTCTTTCTATCCTCAATGTCTGTTGCGTTAATTAATGCCCTAACATATCTTTAAATCACTATTTTTGCAGGCCTCGTATGAACAGCTTAGGGGGTCCGAGGAGCAGTCCGGACAGCCATCAGCGTCCACTAGTACGGGTGCGAGTACTGGGGCGTTGAAGCGATGGCTGGATACGCCGGAGGTCGTCAATCGGCCGAAAGGCCGCATACGCGGCCTGCCTAGTCGACTGCTCGTGCCGTGATAGGAGCGTCCTCACCCCCCACTGCCCCTCCACAGACACCGGCTCCTCGGCATCCGTTGGACGACGAGGAGATCCAGCGCATTGCTACGGTGGTGTTGAGGATGATCAGGGAGCAGGATCAGCAGGGTACCGCAGCTGGACATGCCGAGCCGGCCCCGAATCAGCAGGATCCAGATTCAGGACTCGGCAACCCCTGATGAGCCCCTTCTCGTGCCCTGTCCCAGCTTCCCCCGCCCCCCGCGCCCGGCTTGTACTCTTCTCCCCTCCCCTAACCAGCTGTATCCGATTCCAGCTTGTACATAATGAGTCTTTTTTATGATTAATTTTACATATTTATTTGTGTATTGATTATTGCGCATTGTTGTTGAGGATTAATTTTTTTATTACAGGTTTGGGCATTAGAAAAATAAAAAATATATTTTTTAATTTTGGCGACGGATTATATCCGTCGCTAAAAGTTTTTTGTTACTATCCGTTTTTAGCGACGGAATATTCCGTCGCTAAATAAGACATTTAGCGACGAAATATTCAGTCACTAAAATATTTATTCCATCGCTAATTTAACAAATTTTTTTTTAATTAAAATACTTAAAATATAATTAGAGATAGATATTTCGTCGCTAATTAATTAATAAATCCGTCACAAAAACTTAAATATTACACGACGGATTTGAAAATTCCGTCGCACAACTATTAGTAACGGGTTTTTATACGAGGGACTTTTAGCGATGGTAAATCCGTCGCTAAAACATTTAGCGACGGATTTTAGGCTTTTAGCGACGGATTTCCGTGTCACTAAAAGCCTTTTTTCTTGTAGTAAAGAGCAATTGGGGCAAGTGAAAATTGGTTCTGATCTAATGCTATGGTGATGAACTGATGATCATAAGATGTTATTCCTTTTGCAGCTACCAAAGGTTATGTTGTGTACCATGCTAAACTTGCATTGGTGATACTATAATATTCGACTGCTATCCATGGTTCAGCAAGGAAGCATGGAACCATCAACTCTAAGCCATATCATTTATCTCTACTAAAGCGTTCCCCAACTAACACCCAATTCTGCGGCAAAAGCAGTTCAAAAAGTGATCAACCATACATATGCGCACTTGCATTGTACCGATCAAGCAGGAAAAGTTCCTTAAGATAGTAATATAGTCAAAGAGACTAGAAAAGGAAAGCTAATAGTTATAGTAAACAAACAGAAAGGGTCACGAGTGCAAAAGGAAAACTAATACTTTTAGTAAACAAACGGAAAGGGTCACGAGTGTCCTAGCCATCTAGTGCCCTACATAGCCATCTTCTATAACTACTTCTAAAACCGTGAACTCCTCCAGTGGCAATACTTACTGCTACTGCGACGCGAGTTGGATATATTGATATCACAAGGCAACCGCAGCAGTAATCTGCCTTCTCTTTCTTTGTCGATGTTGCCTAAGCAGCGGGCACCTATGGAATTGGTCACTCAGCAGCAATGCTGCCTATGGCGTCCTTGATGACTAATTTGTTTTCCTTCATATCATGCACTTTTTTAAGATCATATTTTCATAATATCTGTTAAGATTATCACAATGTGACACAAGGGTATATTTGTACTCCGACATTTTTTTCTTTTCTTTTCTGCTAGACTCACAAATAAGAGAAAATGAATGATCTTTTCTTTCTTCTCTTAAACTCAACAAACAAGAGTAAAGAAAGTTGTCTTCCCTTTTCTTCTTTTCCTTTCTCTCAAAACTCACAAACAGGCTGTGAGCAAAAAGGCGGTGATATCAGTATACCAATTAAGGATATTAACCAGGTGTGTACTATACTGAAGTCCAGTTTGCTAAATAGTGCAACAAATAGTCCAGTAAGTCTAGACCACCTAGAAGTCCAATCTAGTTAGTTATGTTTAGCCCAGCTTAAGGTCTACAGAGGACAAGAGGTTAATGGCTTGATTTGGAATGGATTTGGTACATTGGTAGTGAATCCAGAAATCTGGTTTATCGCCTGTGACACGATCCAAATTAGGGTGGTTATTCCCTCGATTTGGTTTAAAATCGTATAAGACAAAATTGGCAGGTAAATTTTTTTGGACTCTGATTAACGTGTCGGTAAGGGGCATTTTAGACTTTTTACCTTATTTCGGTTGTTATCAAGTTTGTGACAATGTTACCAAATGTTTAGAAGCGACTGATGGCGTCTTTTAATTCAAAGGTGTTCAGCTTACGGGCAGGACATGTTAATGACGACCAACCCTACCAACCACTGCATATAATGACTACAAACTTCTCGAACTACCCAAAGGGACCTAGTCCAAGAGGACCTTGGATGTTTTTGGAGATATGCTATTTAACACCGACCTTGACGAATGGATATCCCCCAAAAGAATAACTCAGCTTTTGTCTAGCGACTATCTCCACATATTTACTCCCAAAATCTTCCAGGCTATTATGGAGAAATGACTGATTCTAGTCCTTGATCATGTTTCCAAGCAGAGCCTAGAGGTGTAATGTTAGTGTTTTTTCAAAATATAGTGTCAAAGTGGTTCATTTTCTTTATCAAAATGATGAAAGGAAGATGAAGAGGCAAAGAGGGAGGAATCCCACATAGAAGGGAATTGGAAAAGTAAGTGGGTATATAATAAAGAACTCCACTTACTTTAATACTTATGTGGTGTGCTAAGGTGTATGCATGTGCACCGAGTATGGTGCGAAGCACCATACGAGGAACGATCGCACGCACGCACGCGCGCGCGCGTGGCAGTGGGCTGTGAGGCGCAATGTGGCGCTTTGATGGCGCACTTCGCACGTGCGCATCGTCGCGAGACGCAATTAGACGCCTTTAAGTTTTCGTAACGAAAACTAGGCCGTCGGTGCAACGGATCGGGTCGGATCCGACCGTTAGCAGCTGAGTGGTTACACTTGCACTGGTTCGGGTTATGCCCGAACGGTTGCACCTGTTAGGCAGCTGGGTGGTTCCAGTTCGGGCCAGACCCACCTGTTGAGAGCTGGTTAGTTACCAGTCCAGATCTGGACCATTAATCTTAACGGTTTCTAATCCGACGGTCCAGATTGCTTGGGTGCATGATGAAAGGGTATGACCCTTGATTAGCAACCACTAGTGCTTTAAATAGAGCACAATGGTCCGAAATTCTGACCATATAGATAAGCCTCTACTCTCTTCTCCTTTCTGCAGATCTTTTATAATAAGAAATTTCTGCAGAATTTCTTAGTTGTAAACCCGTTATCCAGTATTTCATACACTTTTCTGTGGAGTGAATATCGTGTGTGCAAGCGCTATTCACTAGTGCGCTTCGTTGTATCTTGGAGGGTATTTGCCTGTAACCCGCTGCACACCAATTTTAGGTGGGGGCAAATATAAACTTAAGGAGAGCGTTTTACAACGTGCCTCGAAGCCGATCATCTTTCAGTCACAAAGCCATCTCATAATACTCCAACAATCTTAAGTTTATATTCTGCAACAATGGCGTTCGTGACGTTGAAAGACATGGGCTCGGATTTCCACCGCTTGGAGCGTTTTGATGGTGGGGACTTCGTTCGTTGGCAAAGGAAGATGCACTTTTTACTAGTAACAGTGAAAGTGTACTATGTGATCGTGAATCCAAGACCTCCGGAACCCGGTGAAAATGAGGAAGAAAGTGTTGCGAAGACACGTGAAAGATTGAGGTGGGATCAAGACGATGAGATATGTCGAGGACATATTCTGAATGGCATGTCCAACACGCTATTCGATGCCTATCATACTGTCAAGACCGCTAAGGAACTTTGGAACCAATTGGAGCGTCGCTACATCACCGAGGATGCCACCAGTAAAAGGTTCATCGTTTCCAAATTTTTTGATTACAAAATGGTTGATGGTAGGTCGGTTATGGAACAGTTTAATGAGATTAAAAGTATTCTTGATCGTTATTCCCAACACAAGTTAGCCTTGGATGAGTTTATCGTGGTTACGTCTATCATTGATAAATTGCCTCCTTCTTGGAAGAATTTTAGGAACAACCTTAAGCATCGCAAGGAAGACATCAACCTTGACGAGTTGGGTACTCATCTTCGGATTGAGGAAGACTTGCGCAAGGAAGAAAAGTCTAAAAGCGAGGGTGTTTCTAAAATCTTGGCCGTGGAAGAAGGAGAATCATCCAAGAAGAACTCCCGTGAGAACAAGAAAAGGAAGCTTCAAGGAAATGACGACGACGACAAGGACAAGAAGAAAAAACACAAAGGAAAGTGTTTTCACTGTGGCAAACCAGGGCACTATAAGCGTGATTGCCGTGCCTTGAAGAAACAAAAAAAGGCGACTGAAAATAATTTAGTCGCGGTAATCAGTGAGGCAAATGTCCTTGAAGATGACGACGCATGGTGGATAGACTCGGGTGCGACAAAGCATGTGTGCAAGGACAAGAGGTTTTTTACAACCTATGAACCGGTAAAGGATGGAAGCCTTCTTTACATGGGAAACTCGTCAATTGTACAAATTGTGGGCAAAGGAAATGTCGAGCTCGAGTTTACATCCGGAAAAGTTGTCACCCCCGAAATTAGGAAGAATTTAGTTTCGGGTTGTATGCTTAACAAGTTTGGTTTCAAACTTGTTTTTGAAGCTGATAAGTTTGTACTCTCTAAGGGAGGGATTTTTGTGGGAAAGGGATATCTTTGTGAGGGATTGTTTAAACTTAATATTAATAATAAGAATATTATTTCTGCTTATATTATTGAGTCACAATCTTTTCTTTGGCATAATCGTTTAGGACATGTTAATACTAGAAAAATTGATGACATGATTAAATTAAATCTTTTGCCTAGTATGCATGTAGATAAAGGATTTTGCAAGACATGTATGCTCACTAAAATCACTAGAGCTCCTTTTCCAAATGGACAAAGAGAGTCTAAGATTTTAGATTTAATACATAGTGATTTAGGAGATTTTCACTCCTCTCCTTCATTAGGAGGAAACTCATATTATGTGACCTTCATTGATAATTATTCTAGGTATTGCTATGTTTATTTATTGCATAATAAAAGTGATGCCATGCCTAGTTTTGTCACATATAAAATTGAAGTAGAAAATTTTTGTGATGTCAAAATAAAAATACTTAGAACCGATAGGGGAGGAGAGTACTATGAGCCACCATTTTTTGAAGAAAATGGCATAGTGCATGAACTCTCTGCACCGTATACACCACAACAGAACGGTGTAGCGGAAAGAAAGAATCGGACATTAGTCGAAATGGTTAATGCCATGCTCTCCAACTCGGGTCTAGGAAAAGGATTTTGGGGGGAAGCTTTATTAACAGTTTGCTACATATTAAATAGAGTTCCAACTAAAGGGAATAACGTTACTCCTTATGAGTTATGGAAGAAAAGGAAGCCTAATCTGAATTATTTTAAAGTTTGGGGTTGTAGGGCCGTTGTAAGAGTTCCGGAACCAAAAAGGAAGAAATTGGGTGAAAGAGGCATTGAATGTATTTTCATTGGTTATGCTTTACACAGTAAAGCATATAGGTTCATGGTAGTGGAACAAAATGATTATTATTCTAAAAACACTATCATTGAATCTAGAGATGCCATCTTTGACGAAAGTAGGTTCCAATCACTTCCTAAGCAAGTTGAGCAAAAGGAAGGTCAACGTGATGTTGAGGAAAACCATGAAAATGAAGTGGAACCTAGAAGGAGCAAACGAATGAGAATTGCTAAAACCTATGGACCCGATTTCTACATGTATTTGGTAGAAGGAACTAGGACGGCAATACAAAACTCCATACCGATTGTTTTAAATGTGGAATCTGACCCTAGGACTTATGAAGAGGCCATTAGGTCTCAAGATTCTTCTTTTTGGAAGGAAGCAATAAATGAAGAGATTGATTCAATCATGGAAAATGGAACATGGAAATTGGTGGATTTACCACCTGGTTCTAAACCCATTGGTTGTAAATGGATCTTCAAGAAAAAGTTAAGGGTTGATGGATCGATTGAAAAATTTAAGGCAAGGTTAGTGGCTAAGGGTTTTTCCCAAAAGGAAGGTGTTGATTATTTTGACACTTATGCACCAGTTGCAAGGATAGCCACTATTAGGGTGCTTATTGCACTAGCTTCCATCCATAAGCTAGTTATTCATCAAATGGATGTTAAAACGGCATTCTTAAATGGTGAATTAGATGAGGAGGTATACATGCAACAACCGGAAGGGTTTGTTGTACGTGGGCAAGAAAATAAAGTTTGTAAGTTGATTAAGTCATTGTATGGACTTAAGCAAGCCCCTAAGCAGTGGCATCAAAAGTTTGATCAAATTGTGATGTCTAATGGTTTTAAAATACATGAATCGGATAAGTGTGTGTACAGTAAGTTCGATGGCGGTAAGGGAGTTATCATTTGCTTATACGTAGATGATATGCTCATTTTTGGTACTGACTTGGAACAAGTTGTAAAGACAAAGAAATTCTTATCCAATAAATTTGAAATGAAAGACATGGGTGTTGCTGACGTGATTTTAGGAATTAAAATCATAAGGAATAATGGTTGCATAACCTTGTCACAATCTCATTATATTGAGAAGGTGTTAAAAAGGTTTGACCATTTGGATAGCACACCAGTTAGTACTCCGTTCGATGAGAGTATTAAGTTGTCTCCTAATGATGGTAGAGCTGTGAGACAACTAGAATATGCGAGTGCAATAGGCTGTTTAATGTATGCCATGACTTGTACTAGACCGGATATTGCTTATGCAGTAGGAAAACTTAGTAGATATACTAGTTGTCCTAGTAATATGCATTGGAATGCAATATATAGGGTCTTTAAGTACCTTAAAAGAACCATGGAGTTCGGCATATGTTATAATGGGTATCCTTCTGTTTTGGAAGGATACACAGATGCCAGTTGGATTACGAATCGGGAGGATTATGCTTCCACAAGTGGATGGATTTTCACATTTGGTGGGGGAGCAATATCCTGGGGTTCGAAGAAACAGACTTGCATTACTGATTCTACCATGGCAGCAGAGTTTATTGCTTTAGCTGCAGGGGGCAAGGAGGCAGGATGGCTAAGGAATTTACTTTTAGAGGTTCCTTTATGGCCTAAGCCTATGGCTCCGATATCGATAAGGTGTGATAGTCAATCAACTCTATCACGAGCATGTAGCGAAGTGTATAATGGAAAGTCTAGACATATTGGTCTTAGACATAGCTACGTGAGGCAGTTGATTACCGAAGGTGTAATCACATTGGAATATGTGAGGTCATTGGAAAATTTAGCGGATCCGTTAACTAAAGGGCTTCCAAGGGAAATGATTATTAGGACCTCACGAGGGATGGGACTCAAGCCCATGTCAAGGATCAGCAATGATGGAAATCTCGACTTAACGCTTGCTAACACCAAGTCTTGAGTTCAACGAGTCAAAAGTACATTATGTTGGTGATTGCAAGCACAAATTTTAGTCATCCCAAGGTAATGTGCTTGGTAACCGTAATGAAGAACTAGGGTGAGTATTATACTCTTAATAGGTCTATAAAAGGATCATTCTTTGGAGTGTTAGTTACGGTACACTCTTGATAGACCTGACTAGTGAGTGTGAAGTGGGGCCGCTTCTGTCGAGTTTAAAGGGCTTAACTCTAGAGCACTCATGAAAAACAAGATACAAATTACATGGCCATTTATTGTATAAGCAGTTTTCTGGATTTGTGTATGGATAGGAGTTTCATGTGTGATATGTGACCGGCTAGTCAACAAGGATAGGTGGTTCAAAGTTTATCTACCACACTTTTTCAGATTAGTCTTGTTATGTAATCACTAAGTGAAGATTCAAGTCGTAAGACATCTTCATTTATGCATGTACTTCACTGGATAATAAGATCTGATTTTTTGTTTTGTTTTTATTTTATATTTTGTAAAATGGTGGGGATTGTTAGTGTTTTTTCAAAATATAGTGTCAAAGTGGTTCATTTTCTTTGTCAAAATGATGAAAGGAAGATGAAGAGGCAAAGAGGGAGGAATCCCACATAGAAGGGAATTGGAAAAGTAAGTGGGTATATAATAAAGAACTCCACTTACTTTAATACTTATGTGGTGTGCTAAGGTGTATGCATGTGCACCGAGTATGGTGCGAAGCACCATACGAGGAACGATCGCACGCACGCACGCGCGCGCGCGCGCGCGTGGGCAGTGGGCTGTGAGGCGCTTTGATGGCGCACTTTGCACTTCGCACGTGCGCATCGTCGCGAGACGCAATTAGACGCCTTTAAGTTTTCGTGACGAAAACTAGGCCGTCGGTGCAACGGATCGGGTCGGATCCGACCGTTAGCAGCTGAGTGGTTACACTTGCACTGGTTCGGGTTATGCCCGAACGGTTGCACCTGTTAGGCAGCTGGGTGGTTCCAGTTCGGGCCAGACCCACCTGTTGAGAGCTGGTTAGTTACCAGTCCAGATCTGGACCATTAATCTTAACGGTTTCTAATCCGACGGTCCAGATTGCTTGGGTGCATGATGAAAGGGTATGACCCTTGATTAGCAACCACTAGTGCTTTAAATAGAGCACAATGGTCCGAAATTCTGACCATATAGATAAGCCTCTACTCTCTTCTCCTTTCTGCAGATCTTTTACAATAAGAAATTTCTGCAGAATTTCTTAGTTGTAAACCCGTTATCCAGTATTTCATACACTTTTCTGTGGAGTGAATATCGTGTGTGCAAGCGCTATTCACTAGTGCGCTTCGTTGTATCTTGGAGGGTATTTGCCTGTAACCCGCTGCACACCAATTTTAGGTGGGGGCAAATATAAACTTAAGGAGAGCGTTTTACAACGTGCCTCGAAGCCGATCATTTTTCAGTCACAAAGCCATCTCATAATACTCCAACATGTACTTGGAAGACATGTTCCAAAGGTTATTGCTAGATGCTCTACTTGCATGATGCTAACCGGCTCTGATCAGGAGTTCCACGAAGGTTCTTTCTCTAGGGCCATCGATGATGCAAGCCTTACGAGAAGCTTTGGAAGTTATAAAAGTGGCCAGGGATTGGCCAAGAGAAGAAAATGACTCGTAGAACCCTTGATGGCATTGCAGCGGATTATGTAGCTATTGCATACACAAATTTTGTGTGCGAATTAGATTGTGAGACAAGAACCAATATACAAATTCAATTTATCAATTTGAAAGTAAAGGGTTATACTTTGATGTAAAATAAATATAAAGTCTTTTGATTCGATCTACGATTGCCTCACGACTCAAGGACTGAAACAACTAAATCTTGAACCGTTGCTTTGACTTCTTTCTTGAAGGCAATCCTTGACTTGTTGAATCATCAAGGTTGAAAGTGAATCTTCCTTTGATGTTTTAGACATAGAGAAATTAATAATTGTCCATGAAAGTGCTCGATTGAGGAACAATACCAAATTAGTGCGTATTTTTCCTCAAATGAAGCAAAATTATTGTGCTACGGAGTGCTTATGACTGAGTTCGACATAGCGCCGGCTCTTTTTGTAGAGACTTTATGTGTCCATCTTATGTACCCCAAGCCCAAGCGTCTATTAATAGTCAAGGCAATGAGCTTAATTTTAGAACCCAAAATTTGGGCATTGACATCGTAATCAAAGGGATTTTGTCCTCTTTAATTCAATCAGAATTTTTTAGAGGCTATTCACATAGACATAGGCCAACTAAATGTTTAATTTAGAAATACCTCCTTTAGGCAAAGAATTGACTTATTTGACTTTTGCAACAGCAAGATCTCGCACTTGGTCTAGACCCATCGACGGTATAATTTTAATACTAGTTCTTTAAATGTAACATCAGTTTAAACCCATCATCTCGTTTGATTTTAATTTAGCACACTGACCCGTATTTCAAGCGATGTTGAATATTTGACTAGTCGGCAAAACTTCGTATTAGTGACCCAGTTTTTGTATCTTTTTGTTGGTATTGTCGCAAGGCTTGAAGTCACCGTTTTTTTTTTCCTTTTTCTTAATAAGGAAATCTTGACGAGTAGGCCCCATGAAATGAAATCGGCCTTGACCGGCTTGCCTAAGGCTTGCTACTGGTGGACCTTTAGTGTGTTTATGCCTTTATAAAAGAATCCCAACCCAGAAGCTACACTTTCTCGAAGGTTGTGGCCATAGTAACAAATTTCGCGAGTTCTTGTCAATATTCGTGATTTTATCGCAATAAATTGACGAGAAGTACAAAACGCGATTTTATCGCGACTATTTCAAGCATTCGCTAATAACTCTCGTAGATTGCGAGATTTGCTAATCACTCGCGATATTATGGTATATATTGCGATATTTTGAATCTCTTTTTTCTTTGAAAATGGTAGGATTTGACATTTTATGGATGGAATGGGGTCGAATCCAGGTGGCTGGACAAGTTAACAGCCATATGGACCATCAGTTCACCCAATGTCTTGATAAGTTTTGTGCAAGATTAAGGGTTCGTTTGACTAAAAAAAAAAAATTTGGTTTTCAGTTTTTAAAGAGCAGTTTTTTAAAGAGCAGCTTAATTTTTTTTTTTTATAAAAACAAATGGGTATTTGATAACCCCTTTTTTTTTAGGTTTTTTTTTTGGTGTTTGGTAACCCTTTTTATTTTGACTTTTCTTTTTTGTGGTTTGCGGTGGCGGTGGTGGGGCGTAGCGGTGGTCGACGGTGGTGGTGGTGGTGGCCGACGGCCGAAGGTGGCTGCCGGCAGTCACCGGCGGTGGTGGCCGGCGGCCGGAGGTGGCTGCCGGCAGTCTCCGGCGGTGGCTGCCGGTGGTTGCCGGCGGCTGGCAGTCTCCGGCGGTGGTCGCCTGAGGTGGCTGCCGGAGGTGGGAGGGTGGTGGTGGTGGTCTAAAAAAAAAACCAAAAGTGAAAAAAAAAACCAGTTTTTGGAGTTTTTTTTTTACTCTTCAGTTTAAAAACTGATTTTTTAAATTGAAAAAAAAAATGGTTACCAAACGCTCTTTTTTTTTCAATTTTTAAAACTGAAAAAAAGAGGCAAAAAAAGAGTGTCAAACCTAGCCTAAGTATATAATCAAAAGTCATATAACTTCTTGTTTCTTTCCCATCACTTTCAAGAGTAAGAGAATTATCACATTTTTTTTTCATTATTATATGTAGAGTTGATAAATTTCATATACTTCAAACTATTGTAACCTGAACGATTAATCACAGAATTATTTTTGATTTATTGTACGAATTTTATTATTCTACCGAATTATTTTCAATTTACTAACGAAAACTTTCAAATAATTCCCGAATTCCGAATCATTATCCGTGCCGAATAATTTCTAAATACCGAATTTGTAGCAATGGTTGTGGATTCCAATTAGAACATTGGTGACCAACAAGCCGGTTGATCATGTCCGAGTCTCGGTCACCCGTGGCTGTGTGACCACAGACAGTTTCGATTCGGCATTGGATAAGACCGTCCTTTTTTTCTTTTGTAGCTGTTCATTCAATTAGCCTTATCCATGCACTGACCCACAAGCAAAACCAGGAGGGGGCTTACCCATAAAATTGGCGCGAACCCAAAGCTTGCTGGTTCGGTAGCAGAGCCTTAGGGTTTTGTGCCTTTACAATGAGAACTGAACCCCCAAGCTACTGTCTTGGCCTCTGCATGCATCACATAGCCTCCTCATCGGCTTTTCTTCCTGAAGGTGGTGAAGAGTCGGAGAAACCTTACTCAAGAGCTAGTGGAACCTGTGGGGAAAGCCAATCAATCTACTGGGGACCCCCGCCCCCCCTCCCTCCCTCCCTCTAAATTCACCCCCACCTCTGACTGAAAAGAAAAAAGCATTATCGCCATTGATCGGTCGGCATCGTCATAGCCGGCATCATTGCTGGTGATTGCCTGCACCCCCAGCGTGTTTACTGTCTTGCGGGCTCACAGACACTGATTTGCATCCAGATAAATTGAATGTCATGCGGTGGTGATGGTGGATTTGAGATCAGGGACGACTTTAATATTTTTACTCCAAAAATCAAGCAAGAGATCTTGGAGAATAGGATGATTCCAATTCTGAGCATGTTTTCGAGCAAAGCCTACAGAGGTAATTTGGAAGGTGTGTTTTAATTTTTAAAGGTTAATATTAGATGCTAACCTTGATCCCCTAATGTTAAAGGCATTAAGCTGTTTAACAAACCGTACTACCCCCGTCTAACCCTGATCCATGAAATTCTTTTCTCCAATACAATAAAGGACTTAAGACCTGCTTCTCGCTGTAACGTGGTTTAGAAGTGCATTTTTTAGATCGTATGTGCTCGACTAAAAAATGTGCTATCTACTGTCATTAGGACTAGACAGTCTACTTTGTTGCCAATAGACACATAACAGATAATATCCTCCTTATGCAAGAATTGGTCAAGAATCATCGCAAATATGAAGGACTGCCCTAGTGTGTGAAGAAAGTGAATATACGAAAAGCCTATGATTTAGTTTGTTCGGACTTCTTGAAGAATGTAATGGAGAATTTCCACTTCCCTTATAAATTGATCAATTAATTGGGTTATGTAATGAGTTTACTCCTGCAAAATTTTCAATTAACGATTCTATGGAAGGACACTTTGCAAGTGCCAAGGGCTTAAGGCAAGGGGATCCCCATATCCCCTTACCTCTTCCAGCTGGTCATGGAGCATTCTCCAGACTGCGTGATGATCAGATATACCGCTTATTATGACTTTTATTTACACCATAATTCCAAGGAATTGCAGATTAATTATTTATGCTTTGCTGATGATCTGTTTATTTTAACAGTTGCTGATCAACTCTCTGTTACAAGGATTAAGTGAGCCATAGATGAATTTGGTAAAATCGCTGGACTTCATCCTAATCTTCAAAAAGTTCTCTGTTTATATCACGTGACTCAGGATATTAAAGCACAGATTTGTCCAAGTTATTGGTGTCTCTCATGAGCAGTTTCCTGTGAGTTACATGAGATTTCCTCTTGTTGATATATGTCTTGTATTTATGTCCCACGTCGGTTACTCAAAGAAGGTTGTAACTTGACCCTTAGTATATAAGACATCTTGTCCCACATTGCTTGGTGAGAAAAGATCGCTGCTTTCTCTAAATATAAGTAAGGTGTCTTGTATTGTGTTTATGGGCAAGAGAGAAAAGTCCTTCTTTGAGTAGGAAAAGAAAGAAGAGACCTTCTTTGGGTAGGCCAAGAAAGAAGAGTCCTTTTTTAGTAGGCCAAAAGAGGAGAGTCCTTCTCTGGCCTTCCAAAGAAGAGTCCTTCTTTGGGAAGGCCAAGATAGAAGAATCCTTACACGTGAGGGAGCGTTGTAAATCTGACTTGTGCATAGTGGATTTGAGTTCTCTCATATTTCTTGTGTTTTCTTATTTGGTTATCGTGTTTTATACATATTTATCTAGAGCGATTTCGTAACAAGTGGTATCAGAGCTTCTAGGTTTATTTTTTGGGCAAAATTGAAATCGATTTGAGAGGATAAATATGTAGACAACACGACCATGAAGTATGCCTGTGACAATTCGATGGGAAGACAAATTTTGGCATATGGCAGAGCATGGTAAAGGATTTGAGCAGTGCGACAGGGGATGCCTGCATGAGAAGCGAGCTCTAGGCACTTGGAGAGCACTTACAGTGGACTGTAGCAAGTCAGGTGGAGCTAATCTTCAACAGATTAGATGACTTGGAGGTAGACAGTCGATTGGCTGTGCAGCGAAAAGTTGATGTGTTCCCAGAGGAGCTAGATAACTTGATCGATGAGAGGGTCGCCCATTTTACCAAGTGGGAGGTGCAACAGCGCAAGGACCTCAAGGGACAAGTCACGGAGCTCCAAGAAGAACTAGCTACTTGTAAGAAGGAGCTTACAAGAGCTACGAGGCACGGGTGTATCGCGGTGCAGCCAAGGCAAAAGAAAATGCCAGAGCCGAGATCGTACGATGGAACGAGAGAGGCGAGGCAGGTGGATAACTTCTTTTCGCACTTGGAGCGGTACTTTGAAGCCCTCGACATTGACGAGGAGAAGGTACAGTGGACTGTCGCAAGTCAGGTGGAGCTAATCTTCAATAGATTAGATGACTTGGAGGTAGACAGTCGATTAACTATGCTGGAACGGAAAGCCAATGTGTTCGCGGAGGAGCTAGATGACTTTATCAAGGAAAGGGTCACCCATTTCACCAAGTGGGAGGTGCAATGGCACTTGGAGCGATACTTTGAAGCCCTCGACATCGATGACGAGAAAGAGAAGGTCCAGACGGTGGTCATGTACCTTAACGATACAGCTGCCTTACGATGGAGGCTCCGTTACACTGATAGGTGTGACATCAAAACGTGGGAGAAGTTCACGGGTGAACTACAAAGGCAGCTCTATCCGGAGAGCATTGAAAATATGGTGATGATCAATCTTCGACGGCTGAGGCAGAAGGGGAGAATCCACAAGTATGTTAAGGAGTACTCGGCTTTGATGCTCAAAATACCAGAGATGTCCGAGAGGCAGTGACTATGCTTCTTCTTTGACGGGTTGCAGTATTGGGTTGCCACAGAGTTGCAGCGAAGGGAACCTCACGACTTGGCTTCTGCCATGATGATTGTCGAGAGGTTAGGAGACTTCAAGCAATGTGAGAGGCTGAGATCTCCAAGGCACGAGCGTGCCAAAGGTAGGGGAGACGGTAGGTCGAAGAGTGGCTCGCCCAAGGCAACCGATGATGAGCGGAATGAGGACGAGGGACATCGCTGCCATTACAAAAGGGAGAAGAAGCATGGAGGAAGTTGCAAACAGGGTGACTCTCGTGACTACAAGGCTCATGGGGGGCCTAGAGGAGGATGCTTCTACGGTGCAGGTCATCATTACGGGAGGTATTGCCCGCACAAGGGAGTCATCAAGAACGTCGATTTGAGGATCGGCAGATGGACAGGGAAGAAGGACTTCAACATCATCGACATGGATGAGCTTGGGGTGGTGCTTGGGATGGACTTCATGAAGAAGTTGAGCACTGCGCTCAATCCATATTGCAGGGTGATGATGCTGATAGTAGGTAAAGAAGGCCAACCGGAGTGGATGATCCCGTTGGTGTCCAAGGATGGGGCTAACGCACGTAAGGGGATTACTGTGTTACAGCTGGACGAGGGATTGACGCTATGCTACTTTGAGTGGCAGATGGGGCCGAGGACCTACGCAGTTGATATGCTCACAAAGACGATCACGACAGAGAAGTTCAAGCATTGCTTGAACTTGATTCATCTTCTTTCTTGCTGAGTTCAAGGTGGAGTGTATCCCTACCTTTAAAAGGGATGCAATGTGGAGTACGTGAAGAAGGTACTGAAGGCATATTACACTTTCCTCATGGAGTGGTTTGTTAATACAAGCCAAGGTGGAGATTGTTGATATATGTCTTGTATTTATGTTCCACGTCGGTTACTCAAAAAAGGTTGCAACTTGACCCTTAGTATATAAGACATCTTGTCCCACATTGCTTGGTGAGAGAAGATCGCTGCTTTCTCTAAATATAAGTAAGGTGTCTTGTATTGTGTTTATGGGCAAGAGAGAAAAGTCCTTCTTTGAGTAGGAAAAGAAAGAAGAGACCTTCTTTGGGTAGGCCAAGAAAGAAGAGTCCTTTTTGAGTAGGCCAAGAGAGGAGAGTCCTTCTCTGGCCTTCCCAAAGAAGAGTCCTTCTTTGGGAAGGCCAAGATAGAAGAATCCTTCTCTGAGTAGGAAAACAGTTGAGAGATACACGTGAGGGAGCGTTGTAAATCTGACTTGTGCATAGTGGATTTGAGTTCTCTCATATTTCTTGTGTTTTCTTATTTGGTTATCGTGTTCTATACATATTTATCTAGAGCGATTTCGTAACACCTCTTATTTTTACTAAGCTCTCGATCGTTATCGAAAAGATACAGAGCTAGATAACCAAGCAATTATCTTATGAAAGGCCGAATCCAATTAACAACATGTGTCCTTATAAGCCTGCAAATATACTGGTGCTTCTCATTCATTTTGCCTAAAGAGATAATCAATCAGCCGGAGGCAGATTAGTGATTTTCTAGGACACGGTAAAGACATCAAATGCACAGGGGCCAAGTTGCTTGGAAAAGCCTACGCCTTCTTAAATGCTAAAGGTGGATTGGATCTCAAAAGGTTAGAAGAATGGACGAAGGCGGCTACATAAAAACCTAGTTAGGGTACTGCATATAACATGGATTCTCTGTAGGTTAAATGGTCTCACATTTATATCATCAAAAACTACCATCTATGGTCCTTGAAACTCACTGAATTGGGGATGATGAGATATTTGGCTATGGTTGGATCATTGGGTACCTGGTGGTGCTCTAATAGACAAATATAGGAGCAAAATCGTCTATGACTCTAGATTAGATGTCAACAGTAAGGTTGTTGTTATCATAAAGGATGGTTACTGGCTACTACCTAATGCAAAATCAAGAGGAACTTAGAGCTTGGCATGAAGAGATAGCTGCTATGGCATCACCATGACGAGAAAAGTAGCATCATAAGTGCAAAAGAATGGCCTTTTCTCAATTCACTCTGCTTGGAGGCTTTAAGGACTGTTAAATGCACTGTCGCTAAAACTTCTTATGCTTCTAGACAACTTCCCTAAATGCACTCTTATTCTGTTGACGCTTTGTCAAGTTAATTTAAGAACCAAGAATCTACTAAAAGAGTTGAACTTCATTCGAGGTGGCCAATGTTACAAAATCCTTTTGGGCAGTTCTTCTCTTGAATGCCTATCAGAAGAATGTCTTTATGGTCTTGGATTGTGATAGTATATCCAATCTGGCAAGAAAGAAATGCAAAAAAATTTTAGCAGCAGCTGGCCGGATGATGAGGGAAGTAAACATAAGATGGAAAAGATGTTGAAGTCAAGAATCTGCAGTGGGAGGAAAGTTGTTGCTCGTAGCATTATTAATAAACACCTGTGCAAAGCTTGGGGGATTTGGGAAGGAATACTTGTTAGAAAAATACGCCGTAAATGGAGAAAGTAAAGATAGCCCGAGTTGAGTGCTAGGCACTCTGTCTTTAAAACAGTATTTGCCTCTTATATAATCTGCTCATGACTGTAGCAAATTTGCCTCTCAAGATAAAATAGGTGAAAAACACTGTTAACACAACATAAGCAATCAACAGGCAAAAATTTAAGAGAGACGAAGGATGAAAAATGAAGTGAGAAATGCACTGTCATCAACCATCATATATAGTGCTCCAATAGGTTCCTTGAACACGTGCAACAGTTGTGGCAGTTAAATGACTCTATAGGTGTCATCTAACAGCCACAATATGAGAGACACTATGGATGGTGTGTTTTCAACTAAAAGGCACCAAGAAGATGTGCCATCTGAAGTTAAGCAGAATAAAAATTCAGTTGAAATTAAACAGTAACAGGGTTTCAGTCCAAAAGTCAGACCTTTTTCTAGTTCACAAGGTTGAATTTGTCCCAAAACTTAAGGTTGGGCTTGGGCGCACGTGGAAAGTGCACCTAAAAGTGCCTTTAGGCCCCGGCTGCACGCACATGCGGTGCACCGCACATGTACGAATGCATGGCCATGCGTACTTTGTATTTCTAGAACAATAATGGATGTCATATGGTCACTTAAATCCGCTTAACCTTTCTATTTTTTCAAGTATTGTGGGAACCCACTTTTATGACCTTTTTCAAACCTTATTAAAGCCCAAATTTGAGACATTACATCTCTTTAACCATCAATGAAACTGAGAGATTCCTTTTGGACATTAGACCTTGTAGTGCAAGGTTTAAATGTAGAAGGTCCAATGATTGAAAGAATTTCATCAATATTTAACGGATATATGCATAAAATGTAAACTATTATTCTCAAAATTTTAGTAGATTTTATATAGTCTTCACTAAGTGATGGAGTAGTTGTGTGTGTGTGTGTGTGTGTGTGTATTTTAGAATAGTCAGAATTACAATTTATATAGACCGTCATTATGTGGATTCGAACTCGCCACCTTGAGATTATTTCTCAGGGCAAACCACTCCACCACCTCTTAAGGTTCTTTTTTGTTGAAGTTTCAATAGAATACAATCGACTAGGTTGAAGATATTGTTGTGAGGATTGTTGAATGGATTTATTTGGAGAATTGTTATAAGGATTGTTTGATCGAACATGTGCAGGTTTAGTTAAGCATAAAAGGGGAGGGAGATAGTTTTTTTTTTGGGGGGGTGGATGGGGGGGGGGGGCTTAGTGTGACTATTACTCTTTTTAGCGGTTAGTTGGTCTGACCGCTACACTTGGGGGGGGGGGCGGGGTCAGGGAGTGTCTCAGCATCTCCTAATCGCTTTTGTTACTAGCGAGTAGGAAATGCTGAAAGCGGTCCCTAACTGCTACTAAGTGTAGTAGTTGGGGACCTCTCTCAACATCTCCTAACCGCTCCTAACAAAAGCTCTTAGGGGATGCCCTCAGCATTTTTGGCCCATTAACCGCTAGTAACAGAAGTAGTTAAAGATGTCCATTCTCTCTCTCTCTCTCTCTCTCTCTCTCTCTCTCTCTCTCTCTCTCTCTCTGTCCGCTCTTTGGACACACTAATTGGCCCTTTTTTGTATCTTTGAGTGAAAATCGAATTTTTTTTTGGGTCTTTTCAGAGTCTCCCCTCTCTGGGCACACTTATTGGCCCCTTTTGGTTGCTTTGAGTGAAAATTGATTTATTTTTTTGCTTTTTCATAGTCTCTCCTTTTTGGACACACCCTTTTTTGTATTTCTGAGTGAAAATTGAAAATATTTTCTTTTTTGGTTTTTTAGAGTATTCCCTTTTTCGACACACTTATTGGCCCGTTTTTGTAGCTTTGGGTGAAAAATATTGTTTCTGCTAAAAATTATAGATTAACTACAAATTACAATTGACCAAAACTCAAATTGCACAGTAAAGCTTAACAACTAACGTTGAAATTACATATTCATCCTAACACACTTCTTCATCACCATCCTCGTCATGTAGACCGTCAGGTTCGATACCCAGCACTTTGTAGTGATTTTTCTTGTCATGATCAATCATTTTACTACACAAGACATATTTTCAAAATCATTTCTGACTCGTTGCATCTTTAATCGGACTCTTCATTTATTTAATTCGCTTTCGCCCTTTTGTTTGAGAAAAAATTGGATCCAAAATATCTTCGATACCCAGCACTTTGATGTGAACCAATGACTGAAGCTCGAGTACTCGAGTGGCTGGAGTGATTCAAGTGGGTGGAGTGTCTCGAGTGTCTATTATTAGCACCTTAAAATGTGTTAGATTAGCCTTCTCCATTATGACAACATCAACTAGATACTTATTACCATCCATTGCTGATGTAGCATCTAAAGATAGACCATTCATGACGTTACAAATGTGATTATATTGCAGTGTCTTAGACTACTCAAAATCAACTGTAACATGTGGCACGTAGGGTAAGTGACCATGTACTCTATTGACTTGCCTCGTCTACCGATCTAAGATGTACTCTTTTGGAATTTTACGGGTATTCTTTACGCTAAAAATTTTTGGCGCGTATCGACAAAGTATACCTTTATGCTCGAAGAGTTGACAATTGCAATTAACAAATCCCATATCCAGACAATGCATACGGTGAAATGTCTTTGGTTCTTCGAAATCGAAGAAGAGCACGGATTGGAAAAATTTGTCACTTTTGTCAAAGCATAAACTTTGAGATATTCGGTGCAGTGCTTATGGAACTTCGTCACACTATCTATATTAATTTGACTTTTGAAGTTCCTTTTTAAACTGTTTAAACATTTTCTTGTCAAAGGTGAAAAACTACTATGGTTGTTTCTCTGTAAACCGTAACCGGGAGTCTTCTCTTTCGTGAAAAAATTTATTGTCAAGGCTTTCTGCATCTTAATTACAAACTCCTTTTTATATACTTGAGGAATTACCTATGTACCCATAAAAGAGGCATTCATACCTTCGCTTCTCGAGGTCGTAATCACTCCTGTAGCAAAAAACTTTTTGGTTTAAATCCCAACCTATTGTGTCTTGATCTCATACAATGCTTTTAACCATTCATGATTGTGCAAAGAATAGTCATTCATCAACTTGGCCCACCTCCCAGAAGCACACTGATCGTCAATGATTTCTTAACACAAGTATAAAAATTAATCTTGAACGTCGGATGGTTAGCGTACACATTGTGTAGCCAATCGAGATATTTGTTAAATATGTGCCATGTGCACAAGCCATGGTGATATATAGCAAGACCCTAGTGATTGTGTTTTTCATTGCCAAATCTTGGTCAGTAATGATGGTTTTGGGAGGAGTATGCTACATTGCTTCAAGACACATTTCAAATGTAAATGGTTCCTCAGTCTCATCCCTAAGAAGTACAAAGCCAAACAAGATTGATTAGTAGTGGTGGTTCAAACTGGTAAATGGAGCAAATAGCATAGATTACTTATTTGTGCGGTATGTTGTGTCAAACGTCACAATATCGCCAAAGTTTTGGAAAGCAAACCTAGAACGAGCATCCACTCAAAATATAGTACTAATGCCGGTTCTCATCATCTAGTTGGATACTATAGAAAAATCTAAAATTCTTGCTTTGAAGGAGCTTGAAGAAATCAAGTGTAACTTGAGAATCACTCATATTGAAAGCCTCTTTCCTTTAAGCACGGAGTTCATATCGAAGGTCTACCTCATTGAAACTCAATTTCTTTACTCCCTGGCTTGACTTGAAAAAAACCCCATCACTCTACAAGATGGTATCTTAACTTTATCCATTGTAAATATCAATTATCTATGTGCCGAGCTTATTTGTCGATGCAAACGAATTTGACCGACTTTGCTAGAGTCATCAATTGATGATTGTGGCTCAACTAGAATCCCATCACAATCCAATGGTTTTTTGTTTTTTCGGTATACTACATAAACATGGGCCTTACACCCGATACCGAAAATGTGTCCCCTTTTTTGTCTCGTTTTCCCTTCATCACTGATTTGAACCACTAGAGGTACATGTGGTGCTCCTCTATGACATTCAAATAATTGAGAATAAATTCGGTCTATTTGGCGCGTTTTCTAGTCGTCTTAATTCTAACACTGAAACCAAATTTTTTTGAATATGCTCTATAGTATGCTTTAACTTCGTCCAATGTTTGAAAAGTTTGACCTTAATAAGGTGGATCAGAATCTTGACTAAAATTATTTCCTCTAATTGCATTTATGTTTTATATTGAAATCTACAGTGAATAATTTTTATAAATGCTCAATACATCATAAAATGAACCTACAAATAATGTGGTGATTTAAAATGAATGAAAAGGAAAAACTTATTATGTGGTGTTGTTGCTTTCAATTCTTTCCTCAAGACAATTACTCCAACTTTAGCTTGAAGATAATTGCTCCAACTTTGGGTGAACTAGCTTCAAGATAATGCAAGTAAAAACTTAGGCTTCGTTTGACAAATTTTTTTTTTTGGTTTTCAGTTTTTTAAAGAGCAGCTTAATTTTTTTTTTTTTATAAAAACAAGTGGGTGTTTGATAACCCCTTTTTTTTTTAGGTTTTTTTTTCGTGTTTGGTAACCCTTTTTATTTTGACTTTTTTTTTTTGGTGGTTTGCGGTGGCGGTGGTGGGGCGTAGGGTTGGTCGACGATGGTCGTGGTGGTGGCCGACGGCCGGAGGTGGCTGCCGGCAGTCACCGGCGGCCGGTGGTGGTGGCCGGTGGCCGGAGGTAGCTGCCGGCAGTCTCCGGGGGTGGTCGCCGGAGGCCGGAGGTGGCTGCCGGCAGTCACCGGCGGTGGTGGTAGTCGAAAAAAAAAACCAGTTTTTGGAGTTTTTTTTTTTACTCTGCAGTTTAAAAACTGGTTTTTTAAATTGAAAAAAAAATGGTTACCAAACGCTCTTTTAGTCTAATTGAACTTGGATTCTAGCTAGAGATTTAAAGTTCGTGATGGTGGAAGAATTCAATTGAGTTTTTGCTTAGTATTGATGAAGAATTGTAGTAGTGGAAGATTTCAATTGAAACCTTAGGGTTTATGGAGGATGAAGAAAGGGTTAGGGGTGGAGGGGGGGCAAGAGAGAGAGAGAATGGAAAGTAAAGGCATCTGCCCGCCTCACTACTACTAAGTGTAGCAGTTAGGACTCTGGGAGGTGCCCCTGACCGCTAAACTTAGTAGCGGTTAACCGTTGCTAAGTGGCACGGCCAGGGATTTGGGGCCAAAATGCTAACCATTACTATGAGTGGCAATTAGACGGGTTTCAGTAAAAAAAAAAAGTGAAATATGGGTCATCCACGACTATATGTCGACGGCTAGATGGGTGGTGGAGAAATCCTTATTTCTCCACCTATAGATGTGGATCGGCTTCCATATATATATATATATATATATATATATATATATATATATATATATATATATATATATATATATATATATATATATATATATATATATATATATATATATATATATATATGCCAAGGAAAGTGGGTTCGTACCAACGTGGAGGTGCTACAAAGGCTACAGTCCGAGTAATCTTCCAAGTGTACAAAATGAGAGACAGTAAGGACAGAGTAAGGGCTGAGAGCAAGGCTTTCCAGACAGGCCTTGAGGAGTGGCAGTGCTGCAGAGACGAGGCCGAGACAAATAGGGTCGGCAGTGGACTGTCCAAGTCAAGGTCCGAGTCGGGGTCCAATGTTACGGTCCAAAAGTTATGTTTCTCTCACTAGAATCCAAGAGCTCCCAAATTCTAGAGTGAGAAAGTGATTTTGTGAGAATGAGCAAAAAGTCCTTTTTTGAGTCATAAAGTTCACTATTTATAGGAAATAGTGTGCTTATGTCATAAAGTGCCACATGGCGTCCCCTGGGTGTGACACGTCACCAGGGGTCCCAAAATATCGGTTCTCCGTTGGACTGCCGATTCCCAAATTCGTGTTGCCTGCCTCACAAAACGTCGCTCTACCTGTCTGAGAAGACTGACCACACCATGACATCATGATCAAAGTAAGCCCATTGCCCCAGCCACCGATCCAAGCCCTTACTGAATCCCAGGAAGTGCGTCAAGAGACGCGGAGAGAACCTGATAGTGGTGAGGGTTGCCCCTGTAGCCAACTGTCAGGTGGACTAGGTGCGATGCCCTCCAAGGACCTGCTCCCTTCTCGGAGTGACCCGGGGGCCATTGCCCTGGTGGTGTCGACGATCAATGGTAACATGAGTGGACATGCTCGCAGCTCAGTGCGCAGAGTCCGTGGCGAGGGATCCTCATGCCGGAGCCCCCCGTGACTGTGACGACAATGGCTTTAAGGTTGTGAGCCCATCCCGTGCATTTGATTGTGACGGCGATGGCTATAAGGTTGTGAGCCCATCCCCTGTGACGATGACAATAAGGTTATGAGTCCATCCCGCTGCGTTTGATTGTGACGGCGATGGCTATAAGGTTGTGAGCCCATCCCGTGGCGGCGATGACTATAAGGTTGTGAGTCCATCCCGCTGCGTTTGATTGTGACGGCAATGGCTATAAGGTTGTGAGTCCATCCCGTGGCGGCGATGACTATAAGGTTGTGAGTCCATCCCGCTGTGTTTGATTGTGACGGCGATGGCTATAACGTTGTGAGCCCATCCCGTGGCGGAGATGACAATAAGGTTGTGAGTCCATCTCGCTGCGTTTGATTGTGACGACGATGGCTATAAGGTTGTGAGCCCATCCCGTGACGTCGATGACTATAAGGTTATGAGTCCATCCCGCTGCGAGGGATCCTTATGCCGGAGCACTACGAACGGAGCCCCCCGAAAGCATGTAACATGATTGTGGGCATGGGCGCGATGCCAGCGGCGTTAGACAATACCTGGTGCCGTGGGCACATGTTATAGAAGTGGCGCGGGCGCGGCGACGAATGTTGTGGAGACAATACCAGGTGCCGGGGCACGTGTTTTGAAGGTGGCACGGCGACGAACGTCACGAAGCAATACTTGGTGTCAGGGGCACTTATCATGTGAATGGTGCACGGGCATGGCGACGAACGTTGCATAGAAATACTTGCTGCTGGGGGCACGTATCATGAGAATGGCGCACGAGCGTGGCGACGAACTTGGCAGAGCAATACTTGGTGTCGGGGGCACGTATCATGTGAATGGCACACGGGCGTGGCGACGAATGTCGTGGAGACGGCGCACGGGCACGCGTCGGGTGTCCCGAAGATGGGATATGAGTTGAGTTTGCCTGTTATAACAAAATAATGAATGCAACATGTAGTAATGACAAAGTTAGGAGTGATGCTATGCGGTCGTTGGTAACGGGTCATTCGGCGATAGCGCATAACTTTGGGCGACAGGCATCGTGGGAGTGGTGCGCGGTCACGAAAGATGGACGTCACGAGGTTGATGCACGACGGACGTCATGAGGTTGGTGTACGAACGTCCGTAAACATTGCAGAGGTGCAAAGACTCGAGAAAATAAGTGCGGGCGCCAAGGGAGGCCATAGGCCAAAATTGGGGGAAGGCCAAGTCCACCACCCCTGGGGAGGATGAGGCCGACCCCTTGGAAAGGTTGAGGCCGACCCTAAGGGGTGAGGCCAAGGCCAATGGCCAACTCCCATGAAGGGAGGCCAAGGCCACTCCCCCTTTTGGTAAACTTCAGGCGCGCCGACGGTTGGTGTTTGATGAGCAATGATGAATCCGGATGTTGCGTTATGACGAGTACGTCGACGCTGGTCGTATCTATGTGACGATCAAGATTTCAAAATCACGTACGAAGCGAAAAAAAGTGCAAAAATGAGTATGCGCGAAAGGAGGGAACCACAGGGGGAAAGTGGCCGAGGCCAACTCCTTCTGGAGGCCAAGGCTGACCCCCTAGGCCTGGGGAAGGCCGAGGCTGACCCCCTGGGGTTAGCCATGGCCAAATGGACAACTTCCATTTTTGGAGCCCAAGGCCACTTTCCCTTTTGGCAAACTTCTGACGCGCCGACGGTAGGTGTATTGATGAGCGATGACAAATCTGAAAGTTGCGTCGTGACGAGCGTGTTGCCAAGAATCGTACCCACATGACGAACAAAGAGCCGAAGTCACATAAAGAGCGTACGGAGCAAACAAAGGACAAAAAGGACTTTGCGCGAAAAGTGAAGAACCGGAGGGGGGGAGTCCAAGGCCAACCCCCATGGGAGGCCGAGGCCGACCCCATGGCCTTAGGTGAGGCCGAGGCCGACCCCATGGGGTTGGCCATGGCCTTTGCCTCTTGACCCCGGTTTTTTGGTGCCGTCGGTTGACATTTTTGATGAAAAGGTGTTCGGGTGGTCTTGGTGCAATGGTCGTGCTACTGTGAGTCACGTTAATGGGAAATAAGTTGTCTAAGTCGCACATAAGGCGCGCGCGAAGCGAAAAATGTACGTGACTTGAGCGTTCACGCGCTGACTGGTTCAATGCGTTGGAAATTTGACCGTTGAATCTCTCGATGTGTTTGCGCGAAGTGGGACCCCTAGTGGGCCCTTGGGTATGACCAGAATCGGTTTGGAACATAAGCCCCCTACGTGTCGGTGTCGAATCTTGAGGAACGGGTGCAATAGTACAAAAGACGTGGGGGAGCGGAGGCTTCCTTGAAATTTGCAATTTTGTTGTTTTTTTTTTGTGAAGAAAAGTGTTAGCGCTAATAAAGTTACCGTGGTATCGAGCAAGAAAAAGCAGAGCGATGGAAAATGAAGTATACGTATCGGTTAGTGTTGGCGTGAAAAGAGATGTAGCGCAAAAAATAGAATTTATCCGGAAGTGGGTTTTCGTGAAAAAATTTGTTAGGGGTAAAATTAATTACGTAAAAGTTTTAGCGTTATTCCCGACGAAGATAACGCAAAAAAATACTTAAGCTAGGCAAAAATGGGTAGCGGTTTGAAAAAAGAGTTGTTGGGAGTTTTGGGGGGAAAGTTTGAGATTGAATTTTGAATGAAAAAAGAGAGGGATGTTTTGGGGGGAAAGTTTAAGACTTTTGGGAGAAGAGGGGGAAAAGTTATGGGAAGTCTTGCATTTTCAAGACTTGAGAGAAAGAGAGGGAGAGCTTACACTTAGAAGAAAAAGGAAAGAAGAGAGGAAGAGAAAGAAGACAAGAATAAGGAGAAGAAGAAGGCTTGAAGACCCACATGAGATTAAGGACTTCACAAGAGGCCAAGAGGATGCAAGGAGGTAAGAGAGGAGGAGCAAGTGAGGAAAGGGGTGGCCAAGGGCCAACCGTGTCAGTGGCCAAGGCTAAGAAGGAAGGGAGTAGGGCTTGGGGAAGGAGGACCAAGGCCACGGATTGCTGAGGCTGACCAAGGCCGCGAGGCCGAGGCCGACCTGGGCCACCCGGCCGAGGTCGAGAGGTGGGAGGGGCTAGTTGCGTGTGATGGGGGGAGGGGAAGGGGGAGGGGGAAGAGAGAGGGGGGAGGAAAGAAGAGGAAAAGGAAAAGAGAAAGAGGGAGGGAAAGAGGAAAGAGGAAAGAGGGAATAAAGAAGGAAGGAGAGGGAAAGGCGGGCCAAGGCCGGCGGCGTAAGGCTGAGGCCGAGGCCGGCGGGGGTGTGGTCGAGGCCGATTGGGAGCATGGCATGCACGGTGGTGGCTTGTCCAATGCGAGGGAGGATGTTGGAGGATTGCCAAAAAAGATGAGGAAGAAGCAGAGCGCATGACGTCGTGGTGGAGCGAGTGGACGATCAAAAGCGTCGCGTGGCGACATGTTTGGGGATGATGAGGCCGCACCGTGGAGATGTCGGGGGTGCCGTTGAGCTTTGATAGTGGAGCGAGGAGCTTTGTTCAGGTACCGAGTCAAAGCAATGTGTTGTTGATAGCAAAGGGAGCGATGCATGGTTGCCCACTGAAGGAGCTATGGCAAGAGCTAAGTCAGCAAGTGGCTGCAGATGTGTTTCTAGGGGTTTGGAGTGCTTCGTCAATGGCGGTGAGTCCGATGGTTCCCTCTCCGTATGTCCGCTCGCCGAGTGGGGAGGTTGCCCTGGTGATGTTGCTGAGGTATGTGCGAGTTTGTTGGCGGAGCGAATAGATATACCATGGTCGCCTGTAATGTTCAAGGCCACAACACTATGCCAGTGGGGTGGAATTTTTGGTGTATGTACATGCTAGAGCGTTCGGCTTGGGTGGAGAGGTTGAAGGTGTTGGGGTTGGTGGCTGCGATAGAGGCAACATTCAAGGTGATTGATCCGGTGAGAGATCTTAAGGGCTTGACATTGTTGCTTTCTAGGTGGAGCTCGCAGACTCATACGTTTATCACGGAGTTTAGGGAGATTGGGCCAACACTTCTTGACGTGATGATGTTGACTGGTTTGCCAATACATGGGACGAAGGATGCTTGTGCATTGCAGTTGACAGCGTCGGAACGGTTGATCGTGAAGGGGCTGCAGGGGGTTGTAAGCGAGATAAAGAGCCATCGTAAGGGGACGTATAGCGGGTGGATCAAGCACTTCTATAGTACGGCGACCTCACTACCTGGGCAGAAGTCGGTATCGGAGAGCAGCTTTCGCATGGGTCCTTACTACAAGGACGAGAGATATGAGCTGGCGGGTTTCCTCGTCATGTTCTTGTCGAGGTACGTGCTTCGATTGTCTTTGTTTCAGCATCTCTTGCATGTTATGTTTCAATTGGTTTTGTATGCGTTGTGGCCGAGTTTTATACTTAGAGAAAGATTATGCTTTGAAAAAAATTAACGTAGTCATACTGCCATGCATCTCATTTATTATCTAAACAGGGTTGGGTATTCATAATAGATTTTTGTATGTTCTATATCTGTAGGTTTGTATTAGAGGTTACGCCGGAGGATGGCGTTTCCCCGAGGGTGTTCAAATTGGCCGTCCAGATGGCTGGGGGCCGTCGCGTTGGGCTGGCCCCTATTTACTTAGGCACATTGTACTCGCGTCTGGATCAGTTTTCCAATGACGTGCAGAGGTCGTATGGACGTTATTAGGTGGCGACATACGTAGATTGGATGTTCTTACAACTGTATCTATTCGAGATCTACATGGATTAACCGCTTGAGGGGTTTCCTTTGGTACATCTGTCCCCGAGGAGGACTATAGTGACACAGCCGGGCAGGTCGCGTGAGGTATCAGCCTGGTACGCGGGTGGCCGAGTATATGCTTGGGCTGGCGGGAAGAAGCCCGGGTGTGAGTTGGCGGACATATTTAACGATCGAGACGAGTGCATTCCTCGTCCATATACTGACATGCATAGTTTGTATGGTATTCTGCCATGGATTGGTCTGCAGGACAGTATTGTGCGACTGCATAGTCGAGATGAGTTGACAGACATGGCGGTGGCCTTACTAGTGGCATATTTTCTGGGGTGGCATCCCGTATAGACTGATGACGGCGGGAAGCCGGCTATTAACCAGTTTTATGTGGCGAGGTATAACCCCGACCGTCTATCCATGAGTTTCGATTATGATTTGGACCACCCATGTGGCTATGCTAGGCCTTGGGATATGAGGAAGGCCTTTCGGTATACGATCCTAGAGGAGGCACAGAGGTGGCCAGTACCGACAGAGGAGTGGAAGAGGCCCGGGACGTTGTCGACTGGGGTGATGACAGTCGAGTATGCGCGATGGTGGATGCGAGTGCAGGTGACGTGGTCAGAGTGGATGTTTCAGGTGCCGTCCGACAGGCAGCAGGTCGACGTCTTTGTCAGGGATAGAGGTCTGGGGCTGATATTAGCACAGGTTGCGAGGCAGTCAGGCATGTCATAATTATTTATAGGTGTATCAGATTTGTCGGCGCCAGCACGCGCGTCGTGGGTACCAAGTGCCGGCAAGGGTCCCATTTCATCATTGCGAGTGGGTATGATGGAGAGTGCACTGCAGGCGGGCGCGGGTTCATCAGCAGGGGGCAGACACAGGCCGAAGAGGCCGTGGGAGGTGCTTGAGGAGTCGGACTCTGAGGTTAGTGTTACTATTTGTTTTCGTTACACAGTTGCTGAGTATCATGTGAAGTGTGCTCTAAGCTTCTCTCTTGTTCTCTTGTTTTTTTTTACAGGGACTTGATGATGCAGAGGATGTCGTTGATGTAGAGTCTGACAATATGGTGGGGTATGTCGAGGCCATCACTGATGATACTCAGGGAATGGATGCTGAGGTAGCTGAGGAGGACGAGGAGATAGATGTTGAGGCGACCGACGAGGTCGAGGAGATAGATGCCGAGGCGGTCGATGAGTATGAGCCGATGGATAGTGTGGCTATTGAGGAGGCGCGGTGGGGGAGCAGGCAGCAGCCTACATTGTGGAGCCGGTTGAGCCGGCCAGCCGTCCAAGTCCGTCGCCTGTCTTAGTTGAGGAGGTGTTCGGTGGCCCGATGGGTCATACATTCGAGGGGGATGATTGGTGGGCCAGTAGAGAGCTAAATGTTCCGACAGGAACACACGACGGGTCGCGAGCTACACATGGGATGGTTAGAGACTCGTTATCATAACAAGAGGTACCTGGTTTGTCTGTTGTGGAGCATGTGGTGGATACGTTGTCAGGGTTAGCTGTAGATGCGAGTGATGCTCTGTTGGTAATGCATGCTGCTACCATTGGCGTGCGGTCAATGGGTGGTGGGGTGACAGGAGCGGGTGATGCTAGTGGCGGGTCTTCAGTCAGACAGGTGGATGGTGCACCGTGGGAGGGTGTCAGATTGTCTGATTCCGTAGTCCGTCGGTTAGAGATGATTAGGGTGACACAGCCGCAGACGTTTGCTGGGCCTAGGACCATGCGTGGTGCAGCATTGACGAGGGTGTTGCACACTGCGCTCGTGGATTGGTTGGCGACACTTGGTGCTGTGCCAACCTCATCTTGGACTTCGGAGATCATATTTGATTTGATGTCGGAGCTCGAGCCTTTCGTATCTTTTGGCTTCCAGTTGGACTGGTTGGCCGATTATATTAGAGCGAGGGGATAGAATGCCGAGGCTGTGGCTGGACTGACCGCTATAGGGGCTCAGGAGGTGGTTTGGCAGGGTCGTAGGCGAGTGCTTGATGCAGAATTGACAGATGTGACCCGGGAGGTGGCCGAGATACGGGTTCGGCTTGCCGAGGCAAAGAGGCGGCGGGCTGAGTAGGATGATAGATGGTCTGACTGACAGAGACAGCGACATGCATTAGAGGTGTACACTTCTGATCCTATTAGTGGATTGCTTGCTTCTTTACAGTAGATGTTGTGTACTTTGTATTTTTTTTATCTGTCGTTGGTCCATAATGGTTTGCAAACCTGTGACCTGTATGCATTTTGTTGATATTGATATGACAGTCATATGGTTAATTGTACCTATGTTTGTTGTGATGTGGTGCTTAGCTTTTGGTATACTTTTTGTGATTTGCTTATGATGTCTTCCCGTTGGTGTTCCCCCATCCCCGCCCATGGCTGGTCACTTAGTGAACAATGGTGCAAATAGAGAGAGTGCATTACATATAGGAGTGAAGGCGAATGAATGATTTTGCATTGATAGTACTTAGGCCAAAATTCCACTACATACGTAAAGCAAGAACTTGTAATAATCAGCAAAAGTTACAAGTCTATAAACATGTGTGCATATACAAAAAATTCTATGTGGGTAAGTGTTCTAAACTTTGGGTGGGTAGGGCTAGGGGGAACAATCCGCAGCCTATCATGCATAATACTTCTTCAGGTAGTGGCCATTGATAGGGGCCGTGATCTGTCCATCGTTGGGGTTGAGCAGGAGGTAATAGCCATTGTCTCTGGCTGTGTGCACTTCGAATGGTCCTTCCCAATTTGGTGTGAACTTAAGGGCTGAGATGTTGGCACATACATGCTTGGTGGCTTGGAGAACAAGGTCGCCCTCGACAAATGTTCGTTGCTTCACAGTCTTTCCATATGCCTGGGTGAGTTGTTCATGATACTTCTTCATTCGGCGCAAGGCAATGGCTCTTCTTTCATCAAGCCCTTCAAAGGTAATCATCATGGTTTCTTCCTCCCTAAGCCCACTGCTTAGGGAGGGTTTGGCTGATGTGACTGCAATCTCGGCTGGTACCACACACTCATCTCTGTAGACAAGGGAGAAGGGGTGGCCTTCGTTGCTGTGTGCTTGGAAGTTCTACAAGCCCAAAGTGCAAGGCTTAGCTTTTCGGACCAGGAACCACTTGCATCATGGACCATTCGTGACAGTACACATAGTAGAGTTTTATTAGAATTTTAGCTTGACCATTTCCTTGTGGGTAGTAAGGAGTGGATGTTGCGTGGTTGATATTGTATCCTTCTGTGAAAGCTCAGACGTCCCTGTTGATAAATGGCGTGCCGTTGTCAGATATGATACATCGGGGGATGCCAAAGCTACAGACGATATGATCACGCAAGAAGTTGGCAATGGCACCTTCTGTGGCTCTTCGCAGGGGTATAGCCTCGACCCACTTTGTGAAACGTTCCGTCGCAACCATAATCCAAGTGTGAACCTGAGATGTTGGGTTAATGGGGCATATGAGGTCAAGAGCCCAAGAGTGAAATGGCCAAGGTGCCAAGATCATACGGAGGTCGGACGTCGGCGTGTGTATTCTGTCGGCGTGCCTTTGGCAGGGTTGACAATGTCGAACATGAGAGATAGAGTCGGACTCCATAGTTGGCAAGTAGTACCCCATCCTTAGCAATTCTACGTACAGCTTTTGGGATCCTTGATGCTCCCCGCAATCACCATTGTTCACTTCATTGATCACTTCCCTTGGTTGGGCACCTTGCAGGCATCGCAGGGTGCGTCCCGAAAACCCTTTGCGAAATAATTTGCCCTCCGTCACAAAATACCTGACTGATTTCCACTTGATGGATATGTCGGAGTTACGGTCAGGAGGTAGGATCCCATGAGATAGATATTGGATGAAAGGCTGGCGCCAATCACCTTCGACATTGATCACAAGAGCTTCCGCGTTGTCTGGCGCATATAGGCATTCGGGACAATCCCGTTGTACATCTGTAGCATCCTTAGCCATGGATGGCCAAAAGACACCCATGCGTTGAAGGTGACAGTATAGAAGAGGACCGTCGAGGCCGCAACATTTTTGATGGCTGAGTTAAAGTTTATGCTTTGCTTCCTCCGGTGGTAAACACCTGGCTAGAGTGCCCCCGGGGAATCGTCTGTACAAGACATCTTTCAACATAAGAAAGTCTGTAAGGGTAGAGGCATGACCAAGAGATGGCTCCTTGAGTTGGTCGACAATTGGCTGCCTCCAATCGTCTGCGGTAGTGTCCTTCGGTATCAGGTTCAAGGCTGTGCATGGTTCGGTCCTCTTGATTATGGTTAGCATTCATTGTTCACCATCGACTTCTATCTTTGACGCGATCGTGGCCAAGTTGTCCGCATGTCTGTTGTGGCACCTGTTGTGATGTTCATACTGAACATGGCCGAGTCTTCCTTCCAAGTGTTGCACCAAGGCACGATAAGGTGCCAAGGCTGGTTCCTTGACAGCGAAATCTCCGTTAGCCTGCTTCGTGATCAAGTTTGAGTCTCCTTTCACACACAAGGCCTTAGCCCCCATACTGACCGCAAGCATGAGGCCAATGACAAATGCCTCGTACTTGGCTTTATTGTTAGATACTGGGAATGCAAGCTTGAAGCATAAGGATGTGGTAACACCCTCTAGATTTTAAAGGACTACGTCGGCACCCCCTTGTAGGAAGGGAGCTCCAGTGGGGCCTTTGGTAGTGGCTGAGCCGTCGAACTCGAGCGTCCATAGTTCATCGATGTCGAAGATCAGGGTCGTCTCCTCCCTATGCAATTAGTCTGAGGTCGGTTCATATTGTTGGCGTGGGAAGAATGCCAAGAGGTCTGCAAGTGCTTGGCTCCATAGAGCTGTAGGATTCTTGATAGATAAGCCAAACTCGGCCAATAGCAGCAACCAACGGGTAAGTTGACCAGACAGGGCAGGGCGTGTGAGCATGTATCGGAGTGGATCAGCCTTGGTGACAAGTATGATCTGGTGCAATAAGAAGTAGTGTCTGAATTTCTGCGAGGCGTAGACCAAGTCTAAGCAGTGCTTCTCGAGCTCAGAGTAATTGGCTTCGGGGCCCCTTATTGATTGACTAAGATAATAAACTGGGCACTCCACTCCATCCACCTCTTGGGCAAGCAATGCCCCTATGGACCTAGGCGTGGAGGTCAAGTATAGGAAGAGAAGGACACCTCGTTTTGGCATGACCATGGTCTGAGGTGACATGAGGACTGCCTTGATCTGATAGAAGGGTCAACGTCGATACCTTGTCGACTGACTAAAAAGCCGAGGAATTTGTCGGAGGAGACTCCAAAGGCACATGTCAATGGATTCATCCGCATGTTGTATTGTCGACAACGATCGAAGACTGCTCAAAGGTTCGTGAGATGATCACTTTCCTTTTTAGACTTGATGATAAGATCGTCAACGTAGTCCTCTACTGTACATGTCGTGGAAGATTGCTGTCATTGCTCTTTGATATGTTGCACCCGCGTTATTAAGGCCGAAGGGCATAACTTTCCAACAAAAGTTACCCATTGGAGTGCGAAAGGCTATCTTGGCACAGTCATCGGGGTTTATCTGAATTTGATTGTAGCCAGTGAAACCATCCATGAAAGATAAGGTTTCATGTCCGACGGCTGCCTCTGTAAGCATGTCGATGTTAGGCAATAGGAACTCATCTTTAGAGCATGACTTGTTCAAGTCCCGAAAGTCAATACAAATGCGGACTTGGCCGTTCTTCTTTTGCACAAGGACAACATTAGCCAACCAGATAGGATGAGTGATGGGCTCAATGAAGCCGGCTTGTAGAAGTCATTCAATCTCTTGCTTATTCTTTAATTTGAGCTCGAGGCGGAAGGACTGTGGATGTTGTCGAACAAGGCTGAACCCGGTAGCAATGTTGAGATGTTGCGTCAACAAGGCGGGATCTAATCCAGACATCTCATTGTAACTCCATGCCAAGACATAGCGATATTCGCGAAAGAGGGTAACCAATTCCTCTCTTTCGCCTGGGGCGAGTTTTATGCCAATGTATGTCAGTCGCGGTTCCTCGCCCGGGTCAGCCAGGTTGATTTCTTCAAGATCTTCGGCCTGCGGTCGAGGGCCATCTTCGTAGCAAGGTGGTACAGCACCCGGGGTAAGTTCAGGGTCTGGTGGGGAATGCTCGGCCGTGCAGCACCATTCAGTTTCCATGGGCGGGTCAGGGTCGGGGGGTCAGATAATGGACCACCTAAAGCCCCCGCACACCGTCATAGTTGGTAGATAACTTTGTCGTCTTTAACGATGCGTTGGAAGGTTGGCTCGGCCTTTTGCTTCTCAGACTTGAGGGATGAAGGGAGGGAGTTAGTCGTGGCAGCATGTGGAGGTATCGAGGTCGATCCCTTGTTCTCAGTACTTCTCTTGGTCTTGGACTTGGGAGGCTTGTTTACATACATCTCGTCCCAATTTAGCAACTTGGTTGAATGTATATAAGTAGCATTCTCACCATCCTCGGCAAGCTCAGTGAAGAAAGAGGCTTCGGCTAAGTAAGATTCGGCACATTCGAACGGGATCTTGGTTGCGGGGATTGTCATTGTTACCTCATGTCCCGCAGAACCGGCCACCAGTTTCACACACTGGTGGTACGTTGAGGGAACAACCTTGTTGACATCAATCCAAGGTCGGCAAAGTAGGAGGTGGAAGGAAGGCTCGTTATCTATCACGTGAAAAGTAGTGTCACGACGGACAATTCCGACCATGAGGTAGACAGTGATATGGCCGAGGGTGGACTGGGGACCTTGCCTGAAGCCAGTAATCTTGATGGGGTCGCGGATGATCTTTCTTTGGGGATGCCTACTCGTTGCAAGGTGATGAGAGGCATGATGTTGATTGAGGTGCCGCAGTCTACTAAGGCGCGGCAGAAGCCTGTGCCGTTAACAGTGCATTCAAGGTATAACGGTCGGTTGTGGTGTTCAATTGGTGGTGAGTCCTCGTATGAGAAAATGAATGCGGTAGAAGGGACGTGTCTGAGTTCGGCTTGGGCAGTGAAACATTTAGGGCCGAGGCCTGTGGTGACCTCGACCAGACAGTTTGAGAGGTAAGTCCGTGCCGAGGGTAAAAACCCCATTTCATCAAAAAAAAAGCTTTTGAATTTTGATATTTTCCCGACTTAGGACGCTGGCTGAAGAGCGGAAAATACACAAGGTGTGACCATAGGAAAGACCTCCGTAGGAGCTTCGAGGATGAGAGACTCGATGTGGTTAGTAGCAGCCATGAGCACCTGATGCTCCCGATTGTTGTTACCATGGTGTGGGTAAGGGTCCTTATGCACATCGTTGTTCTTTCGTAGCTGTAGGTCGCTTGATGCGACCTTCCTTGCAAAGATAGAGTGATACCCTGAAAGTATTGAAAAATTGTTTAATGTTGTGTTTGATTTATTAACGGGGATTATTGTTTTTAAGTAACGTCATATGGGTGTTAACTAAGTGTCAGGAAGTGGAAAGAGGGGTTAGTTTGTAATTACGAAAAGCTTGGGGGGTTCTTTTTATATATATGTAAAATTTGGGGGTCTTTCGTGCAATTTTATAGAAGTAGTTGGAAGCCATTTTTTTTAGCTTGACAACTCCTGCCAGCTTTGGTGACTCAGCCATTTTGGCTGATTTAAAATGGTAAGGATAAGGGAGATTTCGGGTGAAAGAAAGAAAGGAAACAAAAAAAAAGGGAGAAGGAACAGCAATAGAGAAGAGAAGCAAGAAGAAAACAAGGGAAACAGGGAGTTCGAGCAGAGAAGAAAACAGGGTGGAAGAAGTAGAAGCTGTAAAGAGGGAAAGCAGAACAAAACAGAAAACAGAGAGGAAGGGCAGCTTCGGGGAAGGAAGAAAGGAAGAGGGAAAGAAAGAAAAAGAGAAGCAGACCCGAAACAGAAAAAGAAGAAGAACAAGAAGATAAGAGAACCAAAAACAGAAAGAGAAGAGAAATGAACAAAACAGAGAACTCGAGCAGAGAGTTAAGAGAGAAACTGTGAGATTTTTGGTTGAAAGGTAATCTCCATCTTCCCCTGTATATGAAATTTGACTGTGTGTACATGCGTGTGTATGTTTTGGTATGTGGGTTTAGTGTGGTGTGCAGATGGTTTATTTGTGTAGGTAGATTGATTCGGGGCAGTGGAGTAATGGGGGAAAAATCATGGTGTATGACAAATTTGGGTGAGAGATTTAGGTGTAGGTGGGTGAATTCGAGGGTGGGAGAGTGTGTTTCAGTGTGTGCCATGGGGTGCGTGAGTGAGTGTTCTTGAGTGTGTGCTGCTCGGGTGTGTGTAAGTGTGTGATTTTGTGCACTTTAGATGGGTTAGGTTGTGAAATTTTGGTGGTTGTAATGTATTAGTGAGGTTTGATATGGGTTAGGTAGAGAAATGAGGAAGAATGGGGTAGCCGTGGGTGAAGAGAGGGGTGTTCATGGCTCCGTGGGTTCAGGCGTGAGGTTGAAGAAGAGTGCTGTGTGTGAAAAACGTGAAATAATGTGTGTTGATCATGAACAGTAAGTGTAATGGTCACTAAAGGTGAAAACTTAATTAAGCAGTTTTTCAATAAATTTTAATAAATATCTAGAGCAGGATTTAGCTAAAGTGTGAAAAAGCGACCCCGGGTATTTTTAGGAGATCTACATCAGGGAAAAATTTCAAATTTTTCTGAGAACTGGAAAGGGGCTAACCGATACGGGGAACCGTGAAAATTTACAGTGTAATTTAAAATATCAAACGAGTGCGATTTGGCACGCAAATTTTATGGAGACCTTAGGATGTTGAGAAGTTTCTCTTCCCAATATTTTGGGCCATTCTGAGGTTGTTTACTATTTTTTGCCGAACGGACTTTTAAGCGCTCGGTCCAGACACCAGTCCTGAATTTTGGGGCGAAAATTTTCTAAAATACTTTTTAGCTTGGGAATGACTTCGAGAGGGTAAAAATAACGTTTTGAAGTGCTTTTTAGATTTTTTTGGTACTGGGAACCCTCGTGGGGGCATTTTAGTAAATTGCCACCGAATAGGGGTATTTTGGTAATTTTCCTGGTAGAGTTTTTCGAAGGACTTTTAGTTCGGAAAGGTTGGTAAAACACCTGTAAGGTTGTGTTTGAAGTTGATTTGAGGTGATGGGAGCGATAGTGGACCCCGGGGGCATTTTGGTAATTTGCCACTAGACATGGGGTATTTTGGTAATTTTACCACGTGAACTCTGAACTTCGGCGAATTCCCTAATTGAGAATTCTAGAATAACAAGAAGCGGGGAATGGGATTAAAATCCCTAACTAAAGGGTGTCAGCACTAGTGCGGTGCTCAGTTAGGTTAAAGACTTGGCTGTTGGGTCGGAATAACCGACCGCTGTAGAACACGGTAATAGCTGATAAATAAAAATAAAATAATTTTGTATTATGATGGTCAGTGACTAACAAGTAGGGTCTTATGCGATTAGGTGACCCCGCTCGCGGCGCTTTGAAGCTGTTGGGCTCGTCGGCTAAAAGCCAGCCAGGTAAGGATTGTACGGTTCTCTGTATGCTACGAATTTGCTCCTCGTGGCATACACCTCATTGGTGATGTGAAGTATGATGATCGTTTTCTGGTGATTATGAGGTATCAGTGGTTATTGTGCCGGTACCTCTCATGTCTTGAAATGTTGTTGTGGTTTCGACTAGCTTATTTCCTAGTCTACTTTGTGTGCATTAGTGATGATTTCGGGTTACCCTGTTGAACCTTGGTCGTATACTTGACTGAATTTTTTTGTTGAGTGGTTTGTTGAATCGAGGACATGGGGTGAACTCAGTTCCCTTAGTCCGTTCAGTTGTTGTGTTATGTGCTTTGACGATGGCGTGGTTTGGGGACGAACAACTCTTCGTGAGTTCCCTTCTTGTGCTTGCTGTCTCTTTTATTTGTCTGAGACTGAGATGAACATCCTGGAGCACGGGACATTATGTGAAAAGAGGTCCAGTGAAACATAATCATCGGCAAACATGATGTACGGCACGCGGTTTGAGTTAGTCATGTTGGTTAAGTCCAGTCAGTCCGGTCGTGTCTGCATTGCTTTGACTTTACTATAATATTGTGATTTTCATGGCTTGTATTTTATTGATGTTTAATTTGGCGATTTGATGTTCACGTGCATGGTAGTCGGTCAGTCAGTTCTGTCAGTACAGTTCATTGAATGTGGTGATAATGTTGTTCAGTTGGGCCTTAAAGCCGCTCGGTCTGGCTAAAAGAAAAGAAAACATGTTGCTTGATTCATTCAATTGATGTTGTGTTATCCTTTGAAATTTTGGATTTTTGATATCGTCGAGATTGATTATCATTTCTCCCAAGGCTGTCACTTCGTTGTCGGCGTTGTTTCCGTATTATCTTTACTGGGCAATTTGCGCTCATTCCTTACCTAAAATGTTTCAGGCAGTCAGGGCAAAGTAAGGGAAACCTCAAGGAAAGGGAAGGAGGAAGCGCTTGTTCAGTGAACAGAAAAGTAAGACGATGAGATGAGTATTTTGGGAATTAGACATTTTTTGTAATTACTTCCGCTGTGCTTGTGTTGAGCTTTACGATGAAAATTTTCGTACGGATGGGTTTTTGTGAAACCTTATGTATATTCAAGGATGTTTTAGAATTGCTCTGTATCAACAGGGTTTATAATGTAGTCATGACTGACAACCCTGCTCTGGTGATGTCACTTGGGTAGGGGGTGTCACAGATAGTTCACAGCTCATTGCAATTTTTTAGAGGATGGCCAAGGGCTTGATGGAAAGGACAGTAATTGGGCCTGGTCCTCTCTTCGTCCGTGATGTTGGTCCGCATTGGTGATAGTTGGAGATTTTTGTCATGTACCACCCACTCCGCCAAGAGTTCCTTCACTGTATTCAGATCACATGGATAGTCGGGTGCAAGCCCCTGTTGCCTTCGCTTGTCAAGGCGTCGGTCCCCATCTGGGAACTGACGCTTGAAGCCAATGTTGTTGTCGGTGCTATTGTTGTTACGTTGAGTGGTGGGTGTGTCTGCCGAAGCCAGTAGTGCATTTTGGGGTCGAGGCTTCCCCGGCTTGACAGGACCGACCTTCTCGTAAGTACGGGGGCCGTTTCTTTGAGGTGTCCCCATGACCTCAGCTGTCGGTTCTCGATATGCACCTGGTAGATGTCAATCATATTTTTGATGCATATGGGAACCAATGTTTCGTCCTTGCTGAAGTCCTTGCACTCAAGGCATTTGAGATGGAAGCGATGCACGTATTTATTCAAGTCTTCCCCTTGGTTCTGGAGAATGCCAGCAATGTCAACAATAGTCACACGTTCGGCCTCGTAATGGAACTTGTCTAAGAACAACTGGACCATGTCGTTCCATGCATGGACAGTCCCTACAGGGATCTGGTGATACCAAGTGTAAGCCAAGCCTGTAAGGGACTTATGGAATTCCCTCAACTTTAAGCTATCTCCCAGACCATACTGCTCCAATGAGCCTGCAAATCTCGTCAAGTGCTCACGGGCATTGCCCTCGCGTCCGTTGAAGAGCACAAAAGCTGGTTGTTTGTACTTTGGGGATAGGGTATGGTGGCAATATCATTGGCATATGGGGCATGGCCTATCAGGTGGGTAGAGGGATTAGGTGTAGAATTTTGTGATAAGCGGTGGATGAGTGCATCAAAGTCTGACTTGGAGACATAGTTGGGAGACGGGTCATCATGGACGGTCAAAGGGTGGTGGCTGGCTGGGATGCAGCGAGCCCCCAGAAGGAGCAACTTGATGGGCAGGTGCAACGGAGGGTTGATACATGATAGGGGTTTGTGGTGGGAGTTGTAAATGGGCATGGTTGGGTGGGCGAGACATGTCCACTACCTGGCCGGTGGTTTGACGTTGTTCGGTTGGGTAAGGGTTAGGTTCCATCTCAATGGAGTCATAAGTTTCGGATGAACTTCGTGTCGGCATGCTTTGGGGGGCCGTGACAGGGTGAATCTGTTGCAGTACGGGTCCAAAGTCTGCCTGAGGCCTTCGTATGGCCTCACAGGATGCAGCGCATCAGCTGTAGGAGGTGAAGATGTCGTAAGTCCTACTGCCAAGGGTCTAGATGATTGAGGCAGCAGTCGTCGCAACACTGGTGCCTGAGCGGCATCAAGAGACAACCCAGGTCCGGAAGGTTGGACTGGTGCAAGGGTTTGTTGGGAGGCCATTGCCTGCATGGATTTTTTCATTTCCATGATGATTGTCATAAGAGTGGCCTGCGAGTCCTGTAGGTTGGCTATAATAGGCATGAACTGTTGGATGGCCGCATTGACAGTAACTTGTATGTCAGGTGCGGTAGCTAGTGGCTAGTCCTGGAGACGCATGGAACTAGTCCCTTCTTGTTCACCGAGGTGATCCTCCTCTTGCACGGTGTGGATGACGCCTCGGCTGGTAGCCCTCGTAACTCTTCGTCGTAGAGGCATGGTGCCTAAGTGTAGCGGACAGGCATACTGCAATACGATGCTCACCTCCCCAACAGAGTCACCAAAATGATGCCAAGGAAAGTGGGTTGGTACCAACATGGAGGTGCCACAAAGGCTGCAGTCCGAGTCAGCTTCCAAGTGTACAAAATGAGAGACAGCAAAGACGGAGTAAGGGCTGAGAGCAAGGCTTCCCAGACAGGCCTTGAGGAGTGGCAGTGCTGCAGAGACTAGGTCGAGACGAACTGGGCCGGAAGTCGACAGTCCAAGTCAAGGTTCGAGTTGGGGTCCAATGTTACAGTCTAAAGTTATGTTTCTCTCACTAGAATCCAAGAGTTCCCAAATTCTAGAGTGAGAAATTGATTTTGTGAGAATGAGCAAAAAGTCCTTTTTTGAGTCATAAAGTTCACTATTTATAGGAACCAGTGTGCTTATGTCATAAAGTGCCACATGTCGTCCCTTGGGAGTGACACCTCACTAGGGGGTCCCAAAATACCGGTTCTCCGTTCGACTGCCAGTTCCCAAATTCGTGTTGCTTGCCTCGCACAACGTCGCTCTACCTGTCTGAGAAGACTGACCACACCATGACAGCATGATCAGAGTAAGCCCGTTGCCCCACCCACCGATCCAAGCCCTTATTGAATCCCACGAAGTGTGTCAAGAGACGCGCAGAGAACCTGACAGTGGTGAGGGTTGCCCTTGTAGCCAACTGTCAGGCAGACTAGGTGCGAAACCCTCCAAGGACCTGCTCCCGTCCCGGAGTGACCCTGAGGGTCATTGCCCTGGTGGTGTGGACGATCAATGGTAACATGAGTGGACATGCTAGCAGCTCAGTGCTCAGAGTCCGTGGCAAGGGGTCCTTGTGCGGGAGCCCCTCGTGACTGTGACAACTATGGCTTTAAGGTTGTGAGCCCATCCCGTGCATTTGATTGTGACGACGATGGCTATAAGGTTGTGAGCCCATCCCGTGGCGGCGATGACTATAAGGTTGTGAGTCCATCCCACTGCGTTTGATTGTGACGACGATGGCTATAAGGTTGTGAGCCTATCTCGTGGCAGCGATGACTATAAGGTTGTGAGTCTATCCCACTGTGTTTGATTATGACGGCGATGGTTATAAGGTTATAAGCCCATCCCGTGGTGACGTGGCTACAAGGTTGTGAGTCCATCCGCTGCATTTGATTGTGACGACGATGGCTATAAGGTTGTGAGCCCATCCCGTGGCGGCGATGACTATAAGATTGTGAGTCCATCCCGTTGTGTTTGATTGTCATGGCGATGGCTATAAGGTTGTGAGCTCATCCCTTGGTGGCGATGACTACAAGGTTGTGAGTCCATCCCGTTGCGTTTGATTGTGACGGGGATGGCTATAAGGTTGTGAGCCAATCCCGCTGTGTTTGATTGTGACGACGATGGCTATAAGGTTGTGAGCCCATCTCGTGGCGGAGATGACTATAAGGTTGTGAGTCCATCCCCTACATTTGATTGTGACGGCGATGGGTATAAGGTAGTGAACCCATCCTGTGGCGGTGATGACTATAAGGTTATGAGTCCATCCCGCTGCGAGGGGTCCTCATGTCGGAGCACTACGAACTGAGCCCCCCGAAAGCATGTAACATGATTGTGGTGCATGTGCATGATGCCAACAGCATTAGACAATACCTGGTGCCGTGGCACATGTCATGAAGGTGGCACACCGGCGTGGCGACGAACGTCGCAGAGACAATACCAGGTGCCGGGGCACGTGTTATGAAGGTGGTGTGGCGACAAATGTCGCAAAGCAATACTTGGTGCCGGGGGCACTTATCATGCAAATTATGCACGGGCACGGTGACGAATGTCGCAGAGCAATACTTGGTGCCGGGGGCACGTATCATGAGAATGGAGCACGGGTGTGGCGGCAAACGTCGCGGGGCAATACTTTGTGCCGGGGATACGTATCATGAGAATGGCGCACGGGTGCGGCGAAGAAACGTCGCTAAGCAATACTTGGTGCCAGGGGCACGTATCATGAGAATGGTACCCTGGCGCGGCGACGAACGTCACGGAGACGCCACACGGGCACGCGTCGGGTGTCCCGAAGATGGGATATGAGTTGAGTGTGCCTATTATAACAAAATAATGAATGCAACATGTAGTAATGACAAAGTTAGGAGTTATGGTATGCGGTCGTTGGCGATGAGTCATTCGGCGGTAGCGCACGACGGGCATCGCAGGAGTGGTGCCCGGTCACGAACAACGGACGTTGCGAGGTTGGTGTACGAACGTCCATAAACATCGCGGAGGTGCAAAGACTCGAGAAAACAAGTGCGGCTGCGAGGGGAGGCCATAGGCCAAAATTGGGGGAAGGCAAAGGCCACCACCCTTAGGGAGGCTGAGGCCGACCCCTTAGGAAGACCGAGGCTGACCCTAGGCGGTGGCCAAGGCCAATGGCCAACTCCCATGAAGGGAGGCCAAGGCCACTCCCCCTTTTGATGAACTTTGGGAGCGCCGACGGTTGGTGTTTTGATGAGCAATGATGAATTCGAAAGTTGTGTTATGACGAGTGCGTTGACGCGAGTCTTATCTAAGTGACGATCAAGATGTCATAATCACGTACGAAGCGAAAAAAGTGCGAAAATGAGTATGCGCGAAAGAGGGGAACCACAGGGGGAAAGTGGCCGAGGCTAACCCCTCCGAGAGGTCGAGGCCGACCCCTAGGCCTGGGGAAGGCCAAGGCCGATTCCCTGGGGTTGGCCAAGGCCAAATGGCCAACTTTCATTTTTTGAGCCCAAGGCCACTTTCCCTTTGGGCGAACTTCGGGCGCGCCGACGGTAGGTGTTTTAATGAGTGATGACAAATCCGAAAGTTGCGTCGTGATGAGCGTGTTGCCTAGAATCATACCCACATGACAAACAAAGCGCCGAAGTCACATAAAGACCATACGGAGCAAACAAAGTACAAAAGGGACTTTGCGCAAAAAGTGAAGAACCGGGGGGGAAGGCCAAGGCCAACCCCCCATGGGAGGCTGAGGCAGACCCCATGGCCTTGGGCGAGGTCGAGGCCGACCCCATGGCCTTGGGTGAGGTCGAGGCCGACCCCATTGGATTGGCCAAGGCCTTTGCCTCTTGACCCCGTCGTTTTCGTTGCGCCGTTGGTTGACATTTTTGATGAAAAGGTGTTCGGGTGGTCTTGGTGCAATGGTCGTGCTACCGTGAGTCATGTTAACATGAAATAAGTTGTCTAAGTCGCGCACAAGGCACGCGCAGAGCAAAAAATGTACATAGCTTGAGTGTGCGCTCGCTGACTGGTTTGATGCGTTGGAAATTTGACCGTTGAATCTGTCGACGTGTTTGCGCTAAGCGGGACCCTTATTGGGCCCTTGGGTATGACCACAATGAGTTGGGAAATATATATATATATATATATATATATATATATATATATATATATATATATATATATATAGCTGATCTGTTGATAGCGCTAGTAAAATAAGAGAAGTTGTTAACGCGATCTGACTGTCCCCGCGCTATCTGTGGACAGCCTAGAGCTTTTTTCTTACCTTTTTTTAAGTTCATCTTTTGACAAAAATACCCTCCAGCTTATAAGGACAGTCCATCTACTACGTTATGTAGTGGAATTATCTTCTGGCTTTTTTCTCTTTCTCTCTCCTTTTCCTCATTTAATGTTTTGACGGTTTCCTTTCTCTCTCCTCTCTCTCCTCTCTCATATCATATTTTCTCTCTCTCTCTCTCTCTCTCTCTCTCTTTTCTCTAGTTAACTTTTTGACTCTCTCTCTCTCTTGTTTGCAAAGGGAGGTTTTGACCGAGCGACGACCGGTTTCTACTCTTGGAAAGTTAGGTACATACTTTTTCTGTTGGCACATTTAATTTTGACAAACATGGGCGACATGTTGGGAGCGGGCATAGAATCCAGTTCATCGACGATGATCACAAGGTTGGCTTTTTTAGGCGGTGGGAGTACCAGAGCATTATGTAGAGAGAGAGAAGTTAAGCCGACACATCTGGTAGAAGGATCAATCTTCTTCATCGACATTAGCGACTTCGAGTTCAGGCTCAAAGATCCCGTCAACATTCTCCAGTCCGACGAGCTCTACTCTGATGGGAAGCTCATGCCGCTGCACCTCTCCATGATCTGGCCAGCGGAGACGATGACGGCCTTATCTCTGATCCTTACTTACTTGTTCTCGCCCAAAGCACCACGGTGTTATAGCAGGTGGAAGGAAAATGAGATTATTGGTGACAAGGCTGGCTATTCTAAGATGATGACATCAAAGGCTTAGAGGAAACTGAGAGGTTGAAGGATTTATGCAGATATAAAAGAAGGAAAATATGAAACAGTGGGAAAATATTGGCAAGATTTTCAGCTTCTACAAACCGTTCCTAACATTTTTGCTATTTGGAGGTGAAGATCAGCAGGCCATTTGCCGGCATGAGCAAGCTTTCACGGCGACTGCAAGAACTTTGGCAACTAGGTCCTGTTGTCAAAAGTATGATCACCCCAATTTTGCAACAATTTTCAATTGGTAGGTCCTTTAGAAAGTTTGACCTTGCATAAACGAAAAGGAATGATCTGCTTGTTATCATACGATGCAATATTGCAAATGATAACAATTGGATTGTTGCAATCACCTCAGAACCCAAAAAGCCATCAACAAAAGTTCAAAATGCCAAGAGCTCAGATTTAGTACCCATCCGCTACATAATGTAGCGGATGATGGATACCCATTTCTTTCTCTCATAGAATGAATCAAGCCATGTCTCTCTTTTTGTCTTAAGTCGTATAATTAACCAATGGCCCTGTATCTCGAGTAAGAGCTTATAGTTCTTAAGATTTCAAAACTCATTTGACCCCAATCCTGAAAATTAGGGCTAGCATGTTGGAAGCCATTTGACCCATGAGCCATTCCCGTATGACTTCCCATGAACTCTCCTTTTTCAAGCTGCCTCTTTGGTTATTTGGTTATGTCCGCTATAGAGAGAGAAAGAAAAGGGAAGAGGAAGAGAAAAGTGCAGAGCAGAGAGAGAAGTGCTGGTCCTCAAAAACACATATTCAATATCACTTTATTGGGTACTGATGAGAGAAAGAGAAAGGAGAGAGACGAAGACGAGCATTGATGACATAAAGGAGGAGAGAGAGAGAGAGAGAGAGAGAGAGAGAGAAGAGACAAACATGTCAGAAAAATAATGATAGAAAGGTGAGAGAAAGAGAAACAAAAATAATGAAATGAAACTCTCTCGTGCATAATGTAGCGGACAAACTAAAGTGCACAATCAATTGAACACGCAAAGTATATTTTTGTCAAAAAATAGTCCACTACATTATGTGGCGGACACACTTAAAAAAAATACAAAAAATAAAAAATAAAAAGATATGGGCCGTCCACAAATCGTGCGTAGACGGCCAGATTGCGTTGGTAACTTCTCCTATTTTGCTAGCGCTATCAACGGATCAACTCCCTACGCGCGCGCACATATATTTTCAAAAAATTCTAGAAGTTAAAAAATTGACTCCGGATTGGCAAAGATAGAAACGTGACAACTGCTTTCACGACCCTCGATTATATTCTAGTAAATTATGGATGATGACTAATGGCATTTGGACAAACAATAATGGAGGCACTACAAGAACATGATGAACACCCCCTCAGAAAAGCTTATTAATTTCTATAAGAAAAAATTCTGCAGAAATTCGTTACTATAAGGTAAAAGGAGAGAAGAGCACTGGTATCTGACCCCACTGCCACCACACCCATTATGCATGTGACTGTTTCTCATATGGCCATGCTCAATGCACTTGCATATGTTTTGACATACCACATACGTAATTAAGTGGGGATTCTTGTTACATAAACACTTAATTTCACATCTTTTGTATTTGCTTGTTTCCCTCTTCAGCTTCCTTTCATGTTATCATTTTTGACACAAAACAAACAAAATCTTAGAAAACACCAACATAATATGTTGCCGTTGATAATATTGCCTAATATGTGTTCCTCAATTAAGTGCGCGCAAAAAGGTATGACTGGTAAACTAACCTAACTGAGTAACAGATTTCAGAGGTTAGTTTGGTATGACAACTTCGGTTTGATGAAGTTAGGGCCCATTTCTCACTTTACCCTTACATATCCTCTCGCCATCTACAAATTTCGAGCAAAATTAAAAAGTCCTATGGCACTGTCTGATGCAATCTGGGCATCAGTGGAATATAGTCAGATCATTATGGCAGTAATTTGCCTTATCTTTCTTCATCGTTTAAGCTTGAGCAGTGGGCTCCCATGGAACTGGCCGCTCGTGGGAATGCTGCCCATGATGTTCTTGAACTTCCACCGCATTTATGACAAGTTCACCGATATTTTGGAGATGACTAATGGCGTTTTTCCATTCAAAGGCGTTTGGTTTACTGGCACAGACATGTTAATCACGGCTGATTCTGCGAACGTGCAGCATATAATGAGCGCAAACGTTTCAAATTATCCGAAGGGACCCGAGTCCAAGAAGATTTTTGATGTTTTTGGAGATGTGCTATTCAACTCCGACCATGATGAATGGAGGCACCACAGGAAGATGAGTCATTCTATATTCAACGACCGACGTTTCCACCACTTCACTCCAGTAATCAACCGGTGTATTTTGGAAAAGGGGCTTATTCCGATTCTTGAGCAAGTTTCCAAGGAAGGCCTAGAGGTGGACTTGCAAGACATCTTCGAAAGGTTTATGTTCGATGCTACTTGCTTGATGCTCACCGGCTATGACCCGGGCTCTCTTCGCAATGGATTCCCCAGTGTTCCATTCTCAAGGGCCATGGATGATGCCACCGAAGCGATATTCGTGCGGCATATACTGCCCGAAAAACTTTGGAAGTTACAAAAGTGGCTAGGGATTGGGCATGAGAAGAAAATGACCAGTGCTCGTGAGACCCTTGATGATATCGCAGCAGATTACATAAGGAAGAAGCAAGAGCAACTACGTGTATCCAAAGATGATGATCAAGAGGTTTTCAATACATTGAGATGTTTCTTAACTGAAGACGAGGCTGTTGGATCGACAAAGCACCCTTACAACGTTCTGAGAGACACCATCATAGGTCTCATGTTTGCTGGAAGAGACACGGTTAGTGTAGCTCTTGCTTGGTTTTTCTGGCTTTTATCTGAGAACCCTTTTGTGGAATCCAAGATTAGAGAGGAACTTGAAACAAACCTTTCCCAGAATGAAGCCTCAAAATATCGTTTCTTCTTCGACATAGAAGACCTAAACAAGCTGGTTTACCTGCGTGGAGCTTTGTGTGAAACATTAAGGCTCTTCGCACCAATTCCATTTCAAATCAGGACGACCACCAAAACTGACACACTTCCAAGTGGTCACCGCATCAAAGCCAAGACAAAGATCGTTCTTTGTACTTATGCAGTGGGAAGAATGAAATCGATACGGGGAGAAGATTGCCTTGAATTCAAGCCGGAACGATGGGTATCAGAGAAAGGAGGGATCTTAGTTGCACAAAGCGGGGGCGGGGGCGGGGAAGCGTAAGCACCAAGAAGAATCTGAGGTTGGGAGCGGCTTGAATAAATAAATGCGTAAAGAGTATTATCATTTGTTTAGCATAATTTACATAGATAGCAACAACAGATAAGGAGACTTTAAGGACTTGAAGGAAGAGAGAAACAAGGAATTGAGTTGAAAAGAGCTTGATTTTCATGTATTCTATCACTTGTTCCATGCATCACTATCCAACTAGCAGGATCGAGTTCCCATCTTAGCTTGGGACGAGATCCCATGGAGCTCCTAACTTGGGATCGCAAAAGCGAGTTTCCGAGAGAGAAACGTTACCATATTAGGAGTTTCCTGCAACTAAGGGAGGGATAGTAATTGAGCCGTCAAACAAGTTTTTGGCATTCAGTTCAGGACCGAGAATTTGTCCAGGAAAAGAATTGGCTTTTATTAGAATGAAGGCTGTGGTTGCTGCAATTATGCACAACTACAATTAGAGATGTCAAACGGGCCGGGCTTGGGCCGCCCGGCCCGGGTCCACCGGGCTTTAAGCGAAATCGGGCCGGGGCCGGGCCGGGCCGGCTGAGGAGAAATCCTAGGCCCGGTCCAGGCCCTAGGCCCAATTTCTAGGGCCGGGCTTGGGCCAGCCCGGGCCCTTTTTTTTAATTTTTTTTTTAAATTTTCTTGTTATTCAATTTTAAATTTCATCTTTAGGCATGTCCAATTTTCAAATTTTGACAAATTTAATTTTTATCATTTTATTTCATTATATGTATGTATGTATACATATATTTATTTGTCTCTCATTTTATTTTTTGCTATATGTTAAATCTTTTCTTACTCTTCTTGGTGATCTTTATTAATAAAATCTGAACACATAACTAGCCGTTATATTGCTGTTGGGGGGTAAAAGTGAAATTTTGGGGGAATATATCCGTTGGAGGAAAAGGGGGAGAGAAAGGGGGGGAAAAACAAAAAATTCAAACAGGTGGGGCCGGAACCGGGCCCAGAACCGGGCCGGAACCGGGCCAGGGCCGGGCCAGAACGGGGCCGGGCCGGGCCCGGGCTTTTCCCCAGATTTTTTCGGCCTGGTCCAAGCCCAGGCCCTAAGCCCAATTCCTCCGGGCCAGCATTGTTCATGAACGGGCCGGGCTTTTTTCGGGCTGGGTCGGGCCGGGCCGCGGGCCGCCCGGCCCGTTTGACATCTCTAACTACAATGTACAAGTAGTCAAATCTCACTCTGTGTTACCTCCTACTTCATTGTTCTTCGCCTGAAGCATGGCTTAAAAGTTAAGATCACCAGGAGAGGTGATTGAGCTATCAATTACTACCGCATTTTCTTGCATGCGTATGTGTGCATCGATCTGTGCGACACTAAAGGAAATATTATCCCAATAATTGCTAAATTCTCGAGGGAAATTCATTTTGGTGTGAAAAGATTATGACAATGACTGAAGTGAATACAACCAACACACAATATTAAAGAAATTGGGAGCAAGGGGGGTCGACCACCCGAAGCGGGTCGGTGGGTGGCGTTACCGTGGCGGGTGGCGGTGGGTCGGCCGGTTTGTCGGGAAGGGACAAAGGGAAAAGGAAAGAAGGTAAGGGAGTAAGGAAAGAGAGAGAAGAATGGGAACCACGGGGCCAATAGAGCAGAGTGGGGTGGTCGAGCCCACGGCTGATCATGTCGAGTCGACGCCGGTGGTGAAAAATGTGCGGCAGAAGCAGTGGGCGAGGCTGTGAGGTGCAGCAGTAAGTGCGACGTGACCACCGTGGGGCATAATGACCGCACCGGTACCGGCACCAGTGGTAGATGATGTCGCGCCAATGCCGACAGGGGGGTCGGGGGTGCCATTGACATTTAAAGACTAAGGGGTGAGAACATTTGATCCAGAGCCAAGCAAGATGAGCATGCTATTGGGGGTGAAGGGTGTTGTGCCTTGTATGACAGACAGGGAGCTGTGGAGGGAGTTGTACATCTGGGTGGCCGATGGGGCCTTTACTACGCCGTGAGTTGGTCTGTCGATGTGAGAGCAGCCATGGGTGCCGTCGCCTTATGTTCACGCACCGAGCTGGGATGAGGCACCTATCATGTCACCTAGATACATACCGGCCTTGCTGGCCGAGAGAGAGGATATCCCTTCGTCGCTTATTGTGTTCAAGGGCCATAGTGCGATGTCAATAGGGAGGGACTTCTGGTGTGAGTATATACTGGAGTGTTCAAAACGGACGGCGTTGCTGCAGTCACTTGGGTTGTTACGACCATAGACATTACTGCGAGGGGACTGGAGCTGTACATAGATATGTTAGGTATGATCTTACTACTGTCGAGGTGAAGCACCCAATCACATACTTTCGTGATAGAGTTCGGGGAGATAGGGCCGACGCTGCTGGATGTACTCATGTTGACAAGATTACCCATGCACAGGGAGCAGGACGTGCGGGTAACCCTGATGGGTGGGGAAGAACGGGTGTTGTATACACAGTTGCTGGATATCTTGGTGGAGATAAAGATTCATCGAAAGGGCACATATGATGGGTGGATCAAGCATTTCTTTGGTTCGGTGCCGGGGAAGACGGGGCAGAAGCTGGGCAAGATGGTTCATTTTGTGATGGGGGTACCGGGAAGAAAAGATATGAGATGGTGGCCTTCTTAGCGATGTTCCTGACTAGGTAAGTTCTGCACTGGCTTCTTTTTCTTATCCTTGTGTATGTTGTGTATTTGTCCCTCTTGCCATGCATGATAGGTTGAACTTGCAATTAGGAAAATTTGTTGTAGTTAATAACACTTGATTCTACCCTACGCTGCACTGTGGAATAGGGTCATGATATCTGCTTTCTGTCGATATCTATAGGTATGTATTTGAAGGGAAACCGGAGGACAGGATCTACCCTAGGGTGTTCCCGCTTGCCATTTGACTGGTGTAGGGCCGGCGTGTCGGTCTAGCTCCTGTATATCTGGGCACACTGTACTCACGTCTGGATCAGTTTGTGAATGACGTGAAGCTATCATATGGGCGCTATCAGGTGGCTACATACGTTGATTGGATGTTCCTGCAGTGATACATGTACTAGTGTTTTCCAGACTATCGGCCGACAGATTATCCTCTCAAGCATCCGTCTCCTACGATGGGTAAGGTGACACGGCCGGGCAGGTCACGCCAGGTGGCCTTGTGGTGCTCTGGTTCACGGGCCTATGCCTCGGCAGGCATTAGGAGGCCAGAGTGTCTATTGGTGCAAGTCTTTAATAGGCATGATGCGTACTTACGACGGTTGTATATGGAGATGCATCTGTCATATGGGGTGCCACCGTTGTTGCATGTAGAGGACATTATGACAGGACTGATCAGGAGAAGGAACTTAGGACCGTGCAGCTGATACTTGTGGTCGCATATTTTCCGTGTTGGCTTCCTGTCCTAACTGATGATGGCGGTAAGCCCGTCGAGTCCAGGCACTATGTGGCGAGACACAGCCCTGACCGTCTATCGCTGGCTTTTAGGTATGACTTGAAGCCCCCATGTGGGTACAGTAGTCAGTAGAGTGCTGTGACTGCCTTCGAGTATACACGATACGACAGAGTCCGCCAGTGCCGGCACCAATGATATAATAGAGGGGGCCTGGTACAAAATCCTTTGGGGTGGTGACAGTAGAGTACGCCCGGTGGTGGGAACGACTGCGCTAGAACTGGGCAGAGTGGTTTGTGCAGTCGACAGGCAAATATCGACGGGTGGATGTGTTTGTCTATGACAGAGGTTTGAGCTTGATATCAGCATTGGCTGGATGCCTGTGATAGTTACTGGCAGCTCTGTTGCGAGTTCAGATAGGGATGCTGATGAGGTTATTGGGGGGCCTTATGATGATGCCTAGGGGACATTGGGGAGGAGCCGGTGGTGCATGTGCCGAGGATGACGGGGCCGGCAAAGGTCCCTTGTCATCACTGCGAGTTAGGATGATAGAGATGGCTCAGCAGGCCAACGCGGGCACGTCAGCCCCACGGGTATCAGGGTCAAAAAGGCCCCGCAATGTGTCTGATGAGTCCGACGAGTCTGACTTCGAGGTTAGTGCCTTTCTTCTTGTTAATTCCAATTGTATGTGTGAAGTGCCGATGGTCTTATGCATATATATTGATTGATGGTTATTTTGAAAAGAGCTCGAGGCAGGAGCCAGCGAGGAACGCAGCGAGCCGATCTCTGAGGCTGAGGCAGATGAGGTTATGGCAGCCAAGGCAGAGGGGGACAGCATGGGCCAGTGAGGCCGAGGAGGTCGAGACATTGGATGCCAGGGTATTGGAGGCTTTGTATGGCGGAGCGGTGAGCGATACTACGATGTTTGAGGCTGGGGGTGAGTGGTGGATGAGGATGGAGACAGAGGCCATTACAGGTGATCGTGGGGAGCCTGAGGATCTCGAGCCTGTGGTGATAGCCTCGGTGGAGGGACAGGGGACGTCGATTCTGCCAGTTTCGGAATGCCCTCCAGACACATTGTCAGGGTTAGCAGTTGATGCGTGTGCTACACTTCTGGTGATGCACTCAGCGACTGTTGGTGTCTGGATGACTGCTGGACCATCAGATACTCTTTTAGTGGGAGGCAGTGGTGTGGGAGCCGGAGGTGGGAGCAGGGGGTCTTCGAGTTGATAGGTAGAGGAGGCATCTTGAGAGGGTCTCCAGCTGCCAGTCGAGACAGTACGTCGGCTAGAGCTTGTGAGGGCAGGGTTCCCACAGACATTTACGGGGGTTACTGTGGGAAACCCACAGCTACGACAATGGGTGTATTGCGGGTTTGTGGAGTGGTTTGTGCTTATTGCTAGGGTGCCGCCATCGGGCTGGACACCAGAGTTCATATCACAGTCTCTTGTAGAGTTTGCACCATTTACGTCTTTGGGTCTGTAGCTAGATTGGTTTGCAAACTTTTTGAGATCGAGGAGTGAGAGTCGTTATGTAAGGAAAAGGTTAGCCGTGGTGTGCTTACGAGAGACGGTGGTGGGAAGGCAGCGGACAACGTTAGAGGATGAGGGATCCAAAATTGCTAGTGAGTTTGCCACGCTTGATGGACAACTAGCAGACCTGTAGAGGCAGATGGCGGACGTATAGAAACAGTGCGCAGAGGTTAAGGGGCAGGAGGCAAAGGGGTGGGGACAGCATGCTGAGTGTAACGTGGAGTGGTCTGATCTGCAGGTGGAGAGTCAGACCCTTCAGGCTTCTGGCTCCCATCCTGTTGCGGAATTACTATCTAGCTTGCCTTAGTTTGTTTCATTGTATGGTATTCATGGGGCCCGGTAGCGGCCTGTAAACATGTGACTTGTGTACATTTTTTTGCTATTGATATTGTAGTCAAGTGGTTCTTTTGTACATGAGTGTGTTAATAACATGATGCTTAGCTTTTGTTGTACTGGTGTGACTTTGCATGTGTCGGCTTTCCGTTGGTGTTCCCCCTCCCCCGCCCATAGCAGGTGACTTTGTGTACATGTGTGAAAATACAAGAATTGCATTAGGTACAATAGTTGAGGCGAATGAATGATTTTGCATTGATAGTACTTGGGTCAAATTGCCATTACATGAGTAAAGTAAGAACTTGTAATAATCAGCAAAAGTTACAAGTTATAAACACGTGTACATATACAAAAAATGCTATGTTTGTAAGTGTTCTAAGCTTTGGGCGGGCAGGTCTGGGGGGAACAATCCGCAGCTGACTATGCATAATACTTCTTCAAGTAGTGGTCGTTGATAGCGGCCATGATCTGTCCATCGTCCGGATTGAGCAGAATGTAGGAGCCATTATCTCTGGCTCTATGCACTTCGAATGGTCCTTCCCAATTTGGTGTGAACTTGGGGGCTGACATGTTGGCACGTACATGCTTGGCGGCTTGGAGGACAAGGTCACCTTCAATAAATGATCGAGGCTTGACTGTCTTCCCATAGGCATTCATGAGCTGTTCAAGATACTTCTTCATGCGGCACAAGGCGTTGGTTCTTTTTTCATCAAGGCCCTCAAGGGTTGTCATTCTGGTTTCTTCTTCCCCAAGACCACTTCTTAGGGAGAGTTAGGCTGAGGTGACTGCGATCTCGACTGGTACCACACACTTATCCCCGTAGATGAGGGAAAAGGGCTGGGCCTTCGTTGTTGTGTGCCTGGAAGTTTTGTAAGCCCAAAGTGCCAGACTTAGCTTTTTGGACCATGACCCCCTTGGGTCATGAACCATTCGCAACAGCACACATAGTAGAGTCTTATTGGAGGCTTCAGCCTAACCATTGCCTTGTGGATAGTAAGGATTTGATGTGGCATGGTGAATGTCATATCCTTCCATGAAAGCTTAAACATCCCTGTTGATGAATGGGGGTGTCGTTGTCAGATATGATACATCGGGGGATGCCGAAGCGGCAGATGGTGTGATCGCGTAAGAAGTTAGCAACGGCGCCTCCCGTGGCTCTTCGTAGAGGTATGGCTTCGATCCACTTTGTAAAACATTCCGTTGCTACCATGATCCATATGTGACCCCTAGATGGAGGGTGTATTGGGCCGATCAGGTCGAGAGCCCAAGAGTAAAATGGCCAAGGGGCCAGAATCATACGAAGATCAAATGCCTCCGTGTGCATCCTGTTCGCGTGCCTCTGGCAGGGTTAACAGTGTCAAACATGAGAGATGGAGTTGGATTCCATGGTCGGCCAGTAGTACCCCAACCTCAGCAATTCTGCATATAGCTTATGAGATCCTTGATGCTCCCCACAGTCACCATTGTGGAATTCATTGATCACCTCTACTGCTTGGGCACCTTGCAAGCATCGTTGGGTGTGCCCCGAAAAAACTTTGCGAAACAACTCGCCTTCTATCACAAAATACCTGACTGATTTTTGTTTGATAGATCGTGCCGAGCTACGGTCAGGAGGTAAAATCCCATGAGATAAATATTGGATAAAAGGCTGGCGCGAATCACCCTCGACGTTGATCACAAGAGCTTTCGCATTATCTGGCGTATAAAAGCATTCAGGACAATCTCGTTGTATATCTGAAGCATCCTTGGCCATGGATGGCCAAAAGAGGCCTATGCGCTGAAGGTGACGGTATAGAGGGGGACCGTCGAGGCCACAACACTTCTGATGGCCGAGTCAAAGTTTATGCTTTGCTTCTTCGGTGCCAAACACCTAGCCAGAATGCCTCTGGGACATCATCTATACAAGACATCTCCCAACATCAAAAAGTCCGTGAGGGTAGAAGCGTAAGCAAGAATGGTGCCTTGAGTTGGTCAACAATCGACTGCCTCCAATCATCTGTGTTGGTGTCCTTCGGTATTAAGTTCAAGGCTGTGTAGTTCGGTCCTCTTGATAATAGTTAGCATCCGTGGATCTCCATCAATCTGTATCTTTGAAGCGATCATGGCTAAACTGTTCACATGTCTGTTGTGGCACCTGTTGTGATTTTCATATTGGACATGGCCAAGTCTTCCTTCCAAGTGTTGCACCGAGGCACGATAAGGTGCCACGGCTGGCTCATTGACTGTGAACTCCTCGTCAACCTGCTTCATGATCAAATTCGAGTCTCCCTTCACATATAAGGCCTTAGACCCCATATGGATGGTGAGCATGAGGCCAATGACGAGTGCCTCATACTCAGCTTTGTTGTTAGACACTGGGAATGCAAGCTTGAAGGACATAGAAGTGGTAACACCATCTACGTTCCAAAGAACGATGTCGGCACCCCCATGCCGAAGGGGTGCTCCATTGGGCCCTTTGCTGATGGCTGAGCCATCGAATTCAAGCATCATAATTCATCGATGTCGGTGATCAAGACTGTCTCCTCCCCAGGTAACTGATCCGAGGTCGATTGGTATTGTTCTTGTGGGAAAAAGGCCAAGAGGTTTACAAGTGCTTGACTCCGTAGAGCTGTAGGGTCCTTGATAGACAAACCGAACTCGGCCAAGAGCAATAACCAGCGGACAAGTTAGCCAGACAAGGTGGGGCGGGTGAGCATGTACCGGAGTGGATCAGCCTTGGTGACAAATGTGATCTGGTGTGCCAAAAAATAATGTCTAAATTTATGTGAGGCGTGACCAAGGCTAGGCAGTGTTTCTCGATCTCGGAGTAATTGGCTTCAGGTCCCCTAATTGACCAACTGAGATAATAAAAAGGACGCTCCACCCCATCCACCTCTTGGGCAAGTAATGCCCATATGGACCTGGGCGTGGAGGTCAAGTAGAGTAAGAGTGGGATACCTCGCTGTGGCACCATCATGGTTTGCAGTGACATGATGACCGGCTTGATCTGCTCAAAGGCTTACTGTTGGGGCGCATTCCAACTCCATGGTGCGCTCTTGCGCGTCAAGTGTTGGAAGGGTGTGATAAGTTAGGCCAATGCAGGGATGAATCAGCGGAGGTAAGAAACCTTGCCAAGGAAGCTCTTCAACTGTTTGGTGCTTTCGGGAGGGGGCATCTTGAAGGTGGCTTTAAAAGGGTCAACATCGATGCCCTGTCAACTAACCATGAAGCCAAGGAATTTGTCGGAAGAAACTCCAAAGGCACATTTCAGTAGATTCATCCGCATATTGTACTAGCAACAACGATCAAAGACTGCTCGGAGGTCGATGAGGTGATCATTTTCCTTTTTAGACTTGATGATGAGATCGTTGACATAGTCTTCCACTTTGCGGTGTATCATGTCACGGAAGATGGCTGTCATCGCCCTTTGATAGGTAGCACCCGCATTCTTGAGGCTGAACGGCATATCTTTCTTACAAAAGTTGCCTATGGGAGTTCCGAAGGCTGTCTTGGTGCAGTCGTCTGGATTCATTAGAATTTGGTTGTAGCCGGCGAAGACATCCATGAAAGACAAAATTTTGTGTCCGGTAGTGGTAAGGAGGGGCTGTGCCTGGGGTGAGTTCGGGGTCTGGCAGGCAATCCTCAGCCGCACAGCACCATTTAGTCTCCATTGGTAGGTCAAGGTCGAAGGGGTCAGATGACGAACCACCTGGAGCCCCCACGCACCGTCATAATTGGTAGATCACTTTGCCATTTGTGACGATGCGTTGGAAGGTCGGTTCGACCTTTTACTTCTTGGACTTTGGTGATGCAGGCAGGGAGTTAATCTTGACAGCAGGCGGTGTCATTGATGTCGACCCTTTGTTCTTGTTATTATTCTTTGCTTTGGGCTTGGGGGCTTGTTTTCACACAGCTCGTCCCAGTTTGGCAACTTGGTTTAATGGATGTGTGTGGCATTTTCACCATCCTCGACACGTTCGGTGAAGAATAAGGCCTCAGCAAAGTATGATTCGACACATTCAAACGGGGCCTTAGTTACTGGGATTGTCATTGCTACCTAACGCTTTGCAGGACTGGCCACCAGTTTTACACACTGATGGTACGTTGAGGGAACAGCTTTGTTGATATGAATCCACGGTTGGCCAAGTAAGATGTGGAATATGGGCTCATTGTCTATCACATGGAATGTGGTGTCGCGACGGACGGTTCCAACCATAAGGCCGACAGTGATATGGCCGAGAGTGGACTGGTGACTTTGCTCGAACCCGGCGATCTTGATCAGGTCGCGTATGATTTTTTGTGCGGGGATACCAGCCCTTTACAGTGATAAGAGGTATGATATTGATTAAGGCACTGCAATTTATTACGGCATGACGGAAGTCGTGCCATTGATGGTACATTCCAAGAACAGTGGTCGGTTATGATGCTCGACCGGCGGCGAGTCTTCATCCGAGAAAAGCAATGCAGTGGATGGTATATGTTAGAGTTCAGGTTAAGCAACAAAGCATTCGGGACCGAGGCTGGTGGTGACCTCGACCAGGCAGTTGGATAGATAGCTTCTGGCGGCAGGTGAAAATTTTGTCAAAGAAACCTTTGATCTTTGTCATTTGCCAGAATGAGGACGTGGGCTGACTGGCTGAATGTGCACAAGGTGTGACCGTGAGGATGACCTCCGTGAAGGCTTCAGTGATGATAGGCTCAACTGGGTGTGATACCCAGGGAAAAATTAAAAATTAATCTAACTGTGAGTTTGATTAATTAAGGGGTGCTATTTTTATTGAGTAGCAATATGTTGGTGATGATTAAGTGTTAGGGAGTTAAATAGGGGGTTAGTGTGGTTTTAGAGGGTCAAAATATAATTTTGGAAAGTTAAGGAGGCAAAAATATAATTTTAAAAAATATGATGAACGGGATGCATATTTTTAGTAAGTAGCATCATTTCGATGATAATGAGATGTTAGGGGGCTAAAGGAGGGGTTAGGGTGATTTTGGGCTCAAAATTGTAATTTTCCAAAGTTGAGGGGTCAAAATGCACTTTCAAAAACTTTGGAGGCTAAAGTGCAATTTTTGTAAAGTTGCACTTACGTGTCAAAATTTTAAAGAAAGTGGTCATAACATGGCCACCTCCAGCTAGAGTCTCGGATGACTCATGAAATCTAAAGATAAGTGAAGGGAGTGGATGAGACTGAAACAAAAAGAAAATGAAAGAAGGTGTTGGGGGAAAAATGCAAATACAAGGAAGTTATGATCATGAATAGTGCGTGAACAGTAACTTGTGAAGAACACAGCAAATAGAGGAGGGAAAACGGAGAAAAAAGAGAAGGAAAAGAGGAGAAGAAGAAGAAAAGGAAGGAAGAGAAAGAAAAATCCTAAACCCTAACGGGTAATCCCTCCATCTCAAGCCATTAATTGTGAAGAATTTGAGATTAATTTGGTTGTAATCTCATGTGTGTGTGTGTGTGTGTGTGTGCGCGTATTAATGGGGATTATGATGAAATTATGAGTAATTGGTGAGTATGATGGCTTAGAAAGGAGAAAAAAAAAGGAAAATTGGTAGGGATTTCAGTGTCGTGCGTGCGTTTTGTGTGAGTTCAGTGTGTGTTCTTCATCCATGGTGGGTTCGATTTGAATTGTGGATGTTTAATTAAGTGAATTTGTGTTAACCGAATGGATTTAGGGTTCTCAAGTGTAGTGTAACGCAATTTAAGTGGTTTAATGGTATAAAACATGGTGGAACCATGCGTGATTGGGGATGAAAATACCCAGGTGTGTCACGGCTGAAGGAGGAAGAAGGTTGTGTGTGTGTTTAAGGTGTGCTAGTGTGTGTGATAATCTGAATAGTAGATGTAATGGTCGCTAAAAGTGAAACCTTAACAAGCAGGTTCTAATATGAATTTTTAAAAATAGTTAGAACCAGATTTAGCCAAAGTGCAAAAAAAAGACCCAAAGTATTTTTGGGAGATCTACATCAGGAAAAAATTTCAGATTTTTCCAAAGACTGAAAGGGGGTTAAGCGATGCGAGAATTTTAAAAATTTATAGTGAAATTTAAAATATTAAACAAGCGCGGTTTCGCGTGAAAATTTTATGAAAACCTTAGAATGTTGAGAAGTTCCATTTTCCAATATTTTGGGTCATTCCGAAGTCGTTAGCTATTTTTGGCCGAACGGACTTTTAAGCACTCGGTTCGGACACCGGTTCTGGATTTTTGGACAAAAATTTTGTAAAATATTTTTTAGCTCAAGAATGAATTCAGAAGGCTTGAATATCATTTTAAAACACTTTTAAGATTTTTCTGAGGCCGGGAACCCTCAGGAGCATTTTCGTAATTTGCCACCCGGAGAGGGGTATTTTGGTAATATTCCTGGTAAAGTTTTTCAAAGGACTTTTTAGTCCAAAAAGGTTGTAAAACACCTAAAAGTTGTTTTGAAACTGATTGGGGCGTTGCGGTGATAGTGAACCCCCGGGGGCATTTCGATAATTTACTACCTAGAAGGGGTATTTTGATAAATTTTCTATAAAATGCTTTTGAAGGACTGTTGGTTTGGGAAGGGGTGTAAGACATTCAAAAATTTATTTTGAAGGGGTTTTGAGATGTTTGTTGGGGCGATGGCCGCCAAGGGGTATTTTGGTAATTTCACATAAGTTGGGGTGTTTTGGTAAATTTTTCCATTTAAAATTTTTGAGGGACTATTTGTTCTATAAATGTTGTAGTACGTCTAAAAGGTAGTTTTAAAGCAGTTTTGGGGTGTTGGTTGTGTAGCGGCAATTAGGGGGTATTTTAGTAATTTGCCAGGTTGACGCCAAAATTTAGCAAACGCACGTAATTTAGCGTTCGGGATAGTGGGAAGTGAGGAATGGTGTTGATATGTTGAAATAATGAGATACTGGTTATTGCTAATGCGTTGGTAAGCTAGGTTAAGGATCCAATTATTGGATCAGATTAACAAATTGTCGTAAGATGCTATAAATGATTAAATGGGAAGGGGTAGAATAAGGAGTGCGTATATGTTGAATGATGTCTAACAAACAGAGTATGATTTGACTAGGTGATGCATCTCGTTACGATCAGAGATTGCGAGTTGTTTCGGCTATAAGCCAATCAGGTAAGGACAATGCGGTTCTGATATGCTAATTCATTGTTCGATTAGCATGCCATGTTGATGACGTGTTGTTGAATTCTTGTTGTTATGATTGGATGCCGGTAGTCATTGCAACCGGTATACATATATTTGAATTGTGTTGTTGAGGACTTAGGGTAGAATAAATTTTCTTAGTCCGCCTTGTTGATGGAATTTACTGAGGATGACAAGTGTCCTAGTATGCTATGATTCGATTCGATTAGCATACCTGAACTGGATTATGATGTTGCGTAGGGGTTATCGTGTTGTTGTTAGATGTCAGCAATTATTGATAGCAGATATCTCTTCTCTTTGAGAACACCATTGAGGACTTGTGGCAAACTTCTCCCAAGTCCGCCCTATCGTTGATGATGATGTTGTTGAGGTCATTGTGTGTTGTTTTCAAATGTCGGCACTTATTGGTAGTCGACATTCCTCTTATGTAAGAACATTGTTGAGGGCTTACGGTAATCTTCTCCCAAGTCGGCCCTATTAATGATGTTACATTGAAATGTTGTTGTTAGGTCTGAACACCGGTTGATCTTCTGATCTGGTATTCCTTGTTGAGCTTTGTTGTTGAGGACATAAGGTGAAATAAATTTTTTCTTAGTCCGCCCCGTTGAAGAAGTCTTGCTGTTGGGTGGTAAGGTGGTTAGGGAAAGCACTCTAGATGAGTTCCCATCTTATTGACAATGTCTCTCCTATTTATTTGAGACTGAGATGAACATCCCGTAAAATGAGACATCAATATGAGGAGGATGGCCTATGAATTATGATCACTGACCAAAGAGGATGAATGTCGCTCGAGTAAAGTCTGTCGTGTCTGACGTGTCCACATGCATTGCATTTGATTTTGTTTTGATGTTGACGATTCTAATGATTTGTATTTCAATGATGTTTATCTTTATGACCTTGGATTTCGGGTTCACTTGCATAGTCAATCAGTCAGTTAGTCTTGTCCATGAGGAGGTGGCAGTAATGTTGTTCTGTTGGGCCTTAAAGCCACTCAGTCTAACGAAAGAAAAATTATCGTTTGACAAGTTATGTTGATGCTGAAATTTATTGACTACTCTTGATTCATTGCTATCGTTGAGATGATTATTATTCCTCTGAGTACTTTGAATCATTTGTACACGATACTCTTCGTGTTGTCTTTACTGGGCGATTTGCGCTCATTCCGTATGTTGTATTGTGCAGGCTATAAGGTTGATCAAGGAGAACCCTCTAGAAAAGGGAAGAGAAACATAGAAAAGTTGAGCAAGGGAATAGGTTGTGGGAGGTAAGACAAGCTGGAAATGGTGAGATAAAGATTAAGTTGTGAAATAGGTTGATAAGAGTCACATGACTACAGTCGTATATTAGGTTGTAACCATTCATGTTGTTTAGAGACTTGAAAGTCTTCCGCTGTAGTATGATGTATGTTTTGAAGGAAAATTTTTATAAGGATGCATTTTGAAGAGTCTATTAATGATGTATGAGTATGAGGATGTAGTTGCTTTGTATTCAGCACAGGTTTTTGAATGTAAATATGGCCGATAACTCAGCCCGGTGATGTTACCTGGGTTGAGGGTGTCGCACTGGGTCAGTGATGGCCATGAGCACCTGATGCTCCATGCCGTTGTTGCCATACGGTGGATAAGGGTGCCCACGGACATCATTGTTCTTTCGTAGCTTAAGGTCACCCGCGGAAACCTTTCTTGCAAAAATATCTCGTTGCCCATTGCAATGTTTGAGGTGATGTCCGATGGCACATTGGTAGGGGCAGTAATTAGGCTTGGCCTTATCCGCTTTGGTGATATTTGTCCTCATTGGTGGAAGTTAGAAGTTGGTGTCATGTGCTACCCACTCTGTCAGAAGGTATTTCACTATATTGAGGTCACATGGGTAATCAGGGGCAAACTCTCGCTACCATCGTTTGTCAGGGCGTCGGTCCCCCTCTTGGAACTAACGCTTGTAGCCACTATAGTTCTTGTTATTGTGGTTGTTGTTGTTGTTGTTGTTATTCTGAGTGTTTAAGGTGTCTGCCATAGCAAGGAGTATATTTTATGGTCGAGGCTTTCACGGCTTGATAGGACCGACCGACTCGTAAGTACGACGAGCTGTCTCCTTGAGGTGTCCCTATGACCTCAACTTCAAGTTCTCAATATGTACCCAGTATACATCACTCATGTTCTTGATGCATATTAGAACCAAGGTTTCATCTTTGCTGAAGTCTGTACACTCGAGGCACTTGAGATGGAAGCGGTGCACGTATTTGTTCAAGTTTCCCCCGAATTTTGGCGTATGCCAGCAATATCAACAAGGGTAATTCGTTCAGCTTCATAATGAAACTTGTCCAAGAACAGCTGGACTATGTCACTCTATGAATGGACAGTCCCCGCAGGGATCTAGTGGTACCAAGTATAAGCCAAGCCTGTGAGGGACTTGTGAAATTCCCTCAACTTAAACTGGCGCCCGGACCATACTGCTCCAATGAGCCTGCAAATCTTGTCAAGTTCTCACTGGCATTGCACTCACGTTCGTTGAAGAGCACAAATGTGGTTGCTTGTACTTGAGGGGGTAGGGTGTGATGGCTATTTCATTAGCGTACGGGGCATGGCCTGTCAGCCGAGCAGAAGAGTTAGGTTCGGTGTTCCTTAAGAAACGGTGGAGAAGTGCTTCCAAGTTTGACTGGGTGACATAGTTAGGGAATGGTTCCTCATTGTCGGTCAAGGGATGATGGCTGACTGGGGCGCCGCGAGCCCCCGAGCCTCCAGATGGTACAACTTGGTGAACGGAAGCAATAGAGGGTTGATACATGATAGGACTAGCAGTGGAAATTGTACATGGGCATGGGTGGGTGGGCCAGACATGTCCACCACTTGGCTGGTGGTTTGGTGTTGTTCAGTTGGGTAGGGGTTGGGCTCCATCTCAATGGAGTCTTGGGTTTCGAAAGAGCTTCAGGTTGGCATATGTTGAGGTGCGACAATAGGAAGAATCTGTTGTAACGCCGGTCCGAGGTCTACTTGTGGTCTATAGGATGGCAGCACAAAAGGAGGCGCGTCAGCTACGGGTGGTGAGGATGTCGCGAGTCCTACTGCCAAGGGTCTGGATTTGAGGTGGCGATGGTCGTGAGATTGGGGCCTGAGCAGCACCTGAAGGCTGGACTGGTGGAACGGATTGTTGTGTATCTTTTCATTTCCATAATGGCGGCCATCAGAGTGGTTTGAGAGTCTTGTAAGTTGGCTATGGTAGGAGTAAGCTGTTGTATGGCTGCACTAACAATCACTTGCACATCGGGTGTAATGACTGAGGGTTGATCTTGGAGTCGTGTGACACTTGTCTTTTCTTAGTCACCAAGGTGGGCTTCTTCTTGTAGGCTTTCCTGGTAGCTCTCCGTTGCACATGCATGATGCTTAAGTGTGGAAAATAGGCAGACTGCAACATGATGCTCACCTCCCCAGCAGAGTCGCCAAAAATGATGCCAAGGAAAGTGGGTTCGTACCTATGTGGAGGTGCCACAAAAGTTGCTGTCACGACCCGAACCCATCGTTAAATGTTTTTTCTTATGATTCTAAAATTGTCGCTAAAGTAACAATAACCAGATAAACCTAGGTTCAGGGCATCACAGCTGCAGTCCGAGTCAGCTTCCAACTGTACAAAGTGAGAGATAGTGAGAGTGGAGTAAGGGCAGAGAGCAAGGCTTCCCAAACAGGCCGTGCGAGATGGCAGTGCGACGGAGGCACAACAGAGATAAACAGGTCTGACAGTCAACAATCCAAGCTAGGGTTCAAGTCAAGGTACAATGTCACGGTCAAGATTATGTCCAAAGTCACAAGACAATTGTGTTTCTCTCTCTAGAATTCAAGAGCTCTGGATTCTAGACTGAGAAAGTGATTTTGTGAAATGAAAAAGTTCTCTCCACTAAATGAGGTGCAAAGTCCACTATTTATCGGCAAAAGTAAGCATGTGTCATCAATTGCCACATGGCATCCCCTGAAAATAACACATCACCAGGGTTCCAAAAATACCGGTTGTCCGTTGGACTGTCGGTTCCCAAATTCATACTACCCGTTGCCCCAGCCACCGGTCCAAGCCTTACTGAACCCCACAAGTGTGTGTCAAGAGACGCGTAGAGAACCTGACAGTGGCGAGGGTTACTCCTATAACCAACTACCAGGCGGACTAGGTGCGATGTCTTCCAAAGACCTGCTCCCGTCCCGGAGTGACCTGGGGGTCATCGTCCTGGGGGTGCCGATTGTCTCAGCTCAGTGCCTATTATAATGCAAGTCACCCCAGGCGGTAATAGCTTTGTGGTAACGAGCCTATCCCGCTACGAAGGGTCCTCATACCGAAGCACTACAAGCAGAGCCCCTCTGAATGCTGCACACTCTAGAGAGTGGGCCAAAGCATGTTCTATGTTCGTGGCGTGGGCGCATGGTGTGGTGAATGAGTGTGGTGTCCGAAGGCATGTAACATGATTGTGGTGCATGGGCGCGATGTCAACGGCACGAGACATTGATTGTGGCACATGGGCGCAGTGCCTACAGCACGAGACATGATTATGGAGCATGGGCGAGATGCCAACGGCACGAGACATTGATTGTGGTGCATGGGCGCGGTTCCTACAGCACGAGACATGATTATAGCGTATAGGCGCAATGCCAACGGCACGAGACATTGATTGTGGTGCATGGGCGCAGTGCCTACAACACGAGACATGGTTGTGACACATGGGCGCGGCGACTACCGTCACGAGACAATACCTGGTGCTTGGGGCACATGTTATAGAAGTGGCGCACGGGCACAACAAAGACCGTCGCAAAGACGGCGTGCAGGCGACGGTCGTCATGGCGTTGATGGCGGCAACGAGCGACGTACGGTCGTGAATGATGAGTGAACATTTGCAGACCATAGTGTGTTTGAATGGGTTAAGCAAGCAAAGTGTCAAAAGCCCCCCGCACTTGGGGTGGTTGACCCCCCCCCCCCCAAATCGTGGACGAGGTGGCCAACCCCCAAGGCTCAAGGTGGCCGACCTCCCCCTCTAATTGGGGATGAGATGGCCGCCCCCCCCTCAATCGGAGATGAGGTGGCCAACTCCCCCCCCCCTAATTAGGGATGAGGTGGCCGACCCCCCCCCCCCTCCAATTGGAGACGAGGTGGCCAACCCCCAAGGCTCAAGGTGGTCGACCCCCCCATCGTGGACGAGGTGGCCGACCCCCAAGGCACATGGTGTCCCCCCCCCCCATCAGGGATGAAGTGGTCGACACCCCTTTAAGGATAGAGGCGCGCCGAGTCCATTTTGTTTATTTTCTAAGGAAAGTGGAGCCAAAGTCGCTACTTTGGCGACAAAAATACGTTGTCATGAATTGCCGGGAAAAGATGATGAAAAATACTCTTGGCTTAAACGCGTGCACTTTGACCGGTAGAAAGCGTTGAAAAGTTGACCGTTGAATGTGTGACATGTCAAGAAAAACGGGACCCCTAATGGGCCTTTGGGTGAGGCCAAAGTAGGCTGGGAACACTTTCTAAGCTATGTGTGTGTGTGTGAAGCCGATCCACATCTACCGGTGGAGAAAGTGGAGAAATAGCTATTTCTTCACATCTACCGGCCGTCCATGTCGCCTAGTGAACGGCCCAGATTATTTTTTTTAAAGAGTTTTTGCTTAACCGGCCCTAAGAGGATCGGATTTTTTCAAAATGCCCTCCATTTCACTTGTCTAATTTTCATTTCCTGTCATTTACTGCTCACTCTCTCTCTCCTCTTCACCGTGGTCTCTCTCTTTCTCTTCTTCTTCAAATTTTCTCTTCTCTTCCCATACCGCCACCACCCCTACAACATCAAAATCCCTACCACCATCAACATTACCATCCCGCCACCAAAAAAAATCAAAAAACTATCACAAGAATCGGCATCGGCTGCCGCATCGCCACCACCGAGGTCCATTCCGATGGTTTTGGCTCAGATCTAGCATAAATCTCGGCTATTTTGGCAAGGATCTACAAGAATCTTGGTTACTCTGTTGCCCTGACTGTGGTGGGTTTACGTGGTGGTTCTGTCTTTTCTCTCTTCTGTCTTTGTAATTTGTGGAAGGAGGTGGTCTGTTGTAGGAAGGTGGTGGTTGAGTTGTGTTGGTGGGGGCGTTATAGGGTGGGTTACGGTGGTGGATGGTTGTTGGTAGTGGCATTGTTTAACGGGTAGAAGTGGTGTTGGCGGTGGCGTTGTTTGACATGGCCTTCAGTGGGTGGCTCACTGTAGGTACGATGGTGGTGGGTGGCAGTGGTTATGGTGGATTGTGGGGGTGAACAACTAGATGGGTATGGTATTGGCAGTGCCAATGGATGACAGCCCTAGTGACGTTGACGCTGCCAGTACCATAGTCGATGTCCAACAGTACTCTTTCATCTTTTTTTGATGGGGTATAACAAATTGTTTTTGTCAATTTCACTCTTTCTGATTTCTTGGAAAGGTCATGTTAAGAGTTGCAATTACAAACCTTAGATTAGGTTAACAGTTATAATTTTTTTTCCAATGCATGGTGTCTAGGCTTTAATGTTGGATGGAAATGGTGGATTTAATGTCTAGAAGCGGATAGTGAAATAGATGAAGTGGGGGATGAAATAGAAGAAGCAGGAGATGTAGAGCTCAGAGTCTGCCTAACCCTTATTCTTTGTATTTTTTAAAAATGACTAACGCTACAAAGTGATTAAGCGAGTCAGAGTGTAATCTAGGCCGTTTAGTGGGCGATGTGGACAGCTAGATGACTGGTGGGGTGTGTGTGTGTGTATGTATGTATATAACTTCCCATTGTGCCCTTTCGTATTTTGTTCTCTCTTTTCTTCTCTATCCTTCTCTGTCTTCTCTGTGTCCAGCTAATATTCAACGTCGCAGCCAACCACCACCGTACCATTCAAGTCCAATGTCGCTCAGCCACCACTATAGTCTCTCATCTAACCACCACTGTACCCACAGCCAACAACCACCATCTCCAGAACACCCCCGCCACTGCATCGCCAAACACCACATACCCACGACCAAAAATCACAGCCAAACAACACATACTCATGTCATCACAACCGTTATTTGTTCAACGATGATGAGCAAATTGAAAGTTTTAGTTCTTCTTTAAAAATTTTAATTTGTGATTTCAGTTTTAAAAGATAAGAATTTGTAAATCAGTAAGAAAAAACATTGTGGTTTGTTTGGATTGTGGTGTTGGCGATGTTGGGGTCATGGTAACAGTAGCCAATCTTTGGCCATTCCGTGCGGTGGTTGAGGTGATGGTAGGGTGGTTTCAGTAATGGTGCGGCGATGTAAGAAGGAGTCCATGGAGGGCACTGGCATTAGATCTAGACGACAGCACGCATTGGCACTGTATATGGCGGTGGACATTGAAGACGGCAAATATTGATGGTGGTCGATTATAATGGTGTTTTACGGTTCCCAGTGATTTTTAAGGTGGTTTGAGGTGTTCATGTTGATGATGATGTGGTGTTGTTGGGCGGAATCTTGGTTTGAGAGAGAGAGAGAGAGAGAGAGAGAGAGCTGCGGGGATAAAATAAGAAATTAGATCTACAACTAAAGGGTAGACTTGGAAAAGTGACTAATCGCTCCTAAGATGAGCGGTTAGGCAAAAATTTATTAAAAAAAAGAAGTAATATGAACCGATTATTGTGCAACATGGACGGCCTCAGATCCGATAGAGAAATAGCTATTTCTCCATCGGTAGAAAACTTGCTAGTGCTAGAAAGTTGCCAACTCTCTGATTAATATCTTTTTCAACCCCTCAACTTCTAAGCCGTTCACTTAAAACACCTCATACTTCTCAAAAGACTAAAATTGACCCCTCTCAAGATTAGAACATGTCATTCCTGACCAAAAGAAAATTTGGCCATACAAAATTGGTATCAGAGCCTAATCAAAGGCGAGATTCAAGCGAAAACTCATGAAAATTCCTTGTTTATTAAATCATATGACAAGAATTATACACTTAGACTATGGAGTTGGAAAAACTGAGATAACAGGATTATTAAATCAAATAATGGATGTATCTCATGAAACTTTAAATATTTGTAGAACTCTAAACAAGCTAACATCTCAAATATTAACTGAATTACACAATTTTGATAAAGGGTTAGGAAGTGAAAACCACGTCCTAAACTCAAATAACTTCTTATCAAACTTCGAAAGTTATGACACCCCTAATACATACTATAGCAACGAAACTTCATATGTCTTTGAAGAAGTTATAGCATACAGTGGTAGTGAAGGCGAAAGAAAACCCTCTTCGAGTAGCTCAAAAGACACCAAAGATCCCGTAAAGGGAATAGGTGCAGAAGAAATAGAAAAAATAATAAATGACTACTTAGACAAAGTAGAAAAAGAAAAATCATTGAAAAAATCAATAATGGATTAAATGGATCCAGCTGTTCAAAAAGAACAGCAATATAAACAAGAAAAAAAAAGAGCAATATCAAAAGTAAATAAGGTATTTTTTTATATGAATTTATGGAACGGAAAAATCGATCCAAACTATGTAGGAGTGTGGAATCCAGAATTATATTTAGAAAGAAATTCTAAATTTAATAATGCCCCTATAAGGACAAATTAAAAATAAGAATTTGTCCTCAAAAATGGAAGAAATGAACCCGTAAATTAATACGGCATATATCTTGATATCGATTGTATTTTAAATACTGAAGAAAGAATCGATAATTGGGCTAAAGCCTTAAGAATTGCCATAATAGGTAAGGCATGCTATGAAACATTTTATTCGAGAAACCTTGCAAGGAAATGCAGCTAGGTTCTGGAATAGTATAGCAAACAACGAAATGATAATTGAAGCCCAGAGCAAGCTCAATATTTCTGAAGAATGAATAACGTTTTATGCAGATTACCTCACAAGGGAGTTCTGCGGAATATCTATAAACAATATAGGTATTCAAGAAAAAAATGCTTTCACAAATTTGACAAAACTACAAATATGTGATATGTGCTATTTTAAAAGTTACACTTGTGAATTTAAAAAATACTTTTACAATTTAGAACTCAGAGATAGTCTCCATTGGCAAAAGCAATTTCTTTTGGGGTAAATGACGTAGTAGTAGAATTTCCTTGATGGTTCTCCTAGTAGACTGACTTCAGGATTTCCTGCTTCATACATTTTCTAAAGGCCTTTTGAGTATTCTTTTTTGGGGTAACAACAACTCCCTGGATCATAAAGCATAATTTCCTGGTTAGACTATCTGTAAGTGCATTTTTGGCTGATGAGATGCATTCTACATCAAAAGTATAATAGCTGAACCATTGTTGCCATCGATAAAGCCTTGTTTGACTAACATCTCTTATGTATTTTTTGAGGAATTCCTTAAAACGTCTATTATCTGTTCAGATAAGAAAGTGTTCTGAAACTAGAAATATGTAAAAAGCTTTTATGCCACGTTTTATAGCTATAAACTTTTTTTCGTTTATGTGATACCGAGTTTTTACATCCTTAAAGATTCCACTCCAGTATCTACACAGTTGTTCTTCAGCTAGATCAGGGGGTATTGCTTTTAATACTGCACCCCAATAATTTTCAGAAGCGTTAATTTCTAGAACTAACTCTCCTTGTTTAGGCCAGCTTAATTTTGGCAGGATTTTTACCTGACCTTTTATCCATAGAACATTTTGGATATCTTCATCTTCCCTTATCTATTTTCCTTTTCTAAGTTTTTTTTTACTTAAGGTTTCTGTTAGGTTTGATAAATGAGAAATGAATTTTCTTGCGTAATTTAACAACCCAATAAACATTTGAAGTTGTTTTACATCATTGATTTGTTCTGGAAATAGTTTTATTTTTTTAGCTATGTGATCTTGAAGGACAATTTTTCTACTTTCTTCTATTCTCAATCCTAGAAAGTTAATGGTGGTTTGTTCCCATTCACATTTCTTTTGTGATAGTACTAATTCATGGTCAATGAATTCTTGTGATATCTTTTTTTAGATGATTTCTATGTTCTTCTCTGATTTTTGAGAATACTAATATGTCATCTATGTACACAACACATTAATCTCCGTGCTTTTTAAAAATATTATCCATCCTTATTTGGAATAAAGGTGAAGTATTTTTCAATCCGAATGGTAATAATGCCCTTGTGGTGCGCTAAAGGCAGTTAATGGAGTTGATGATTCTTCTATTTTGATTTGCCAATATCTGCTTTTTAAATCAACTTTGAGAAAAAATTGGCTGGCTGGATTTTGTTTATCAGCATATCCTTGATTGGAATTTTATAGCCATCTTTGATTGTTGCTGTGTTTAAAGTTCTATGGTTTATGACTAATCTGGCTTTTCCTCTAGCATGTTCTGCATGATTTTTTACCATGAAAGCCCGACTTGAATGAGGACTCTCGCTGGGTCTTGTTAACCCTTGTTTTAACATTTCAGGAATCTGTTGTTCAAATTTCTGAACCATCTCAAGACTATGTTGTATTGGTTTTATGTTAACCACATAATTTTTATCCTTGAGGGTCAATGTTGCCCAAGGTTTATCCTTTTTTCATAATTTTAGCGGGTCATTACTAGAATTATTTTCTAACACTTTTTTATACTATCAAGACTAGGAATTTCTTTTCCTCGTTTGCATTGATGATGTTGGTTTATTTCTTTAACCCAACTGTCATTTTCTTTGATTACTTCTTCGTTAAGTAATTCTTCCTTGGTTACTTCTTCTTCAAGTAACCTTTTCCGTGAGTCTTTTTTGTTCTCTTCACCACGCTAGGCTGCATAGAGAGACTCACTCTTGATATGTTTTTGGATTTCTCATAATTTTTCTGGACGAAAACCAAATTTATATTTTTGAGCAGCATATCTTGACAAAGAAATTTTTTGACGTTGTATTTCAATATAAAACTCTTCCTGAATAAATGGTCGATTTTCAGCTTGTTTGAGGAAAATGATTTCCTATTAGAAAATCGCCGTCTAATGAGTCGAATTGGATTACTTGCTCTATAATCAACTGTTTTCTATTTATTATGACGGGATATCATATGCTTCATATTCTGATTCGAACTCATCGCCATTTGCTATTTGCATGTTCATGAGTTGATCTATTTTGATCCATTTTTCAGAAGGTAAAATTCTTGGTCATGCCAGGATATAGGATGATTCAGTATCTACTAAAGCATCTATTTTAAAAGGGTGATAACCCTGGAAGTTTAAACTTCATTCTATATAAGAATTTTTTGGATTTACCGCCATCCGTTCATTATTCATTTTTTCTAACCATCTTTTACCTTTGATAATACTCATAATGTCTTGAATATCCTTTTTAAGCTCATCTCCTGTCAAGCCTTTTTCTTTAAGCTTCTTTTTTACAGTGTCATTTACTGATTTTGTGGTCATTACATGTATGATTTCTACACGTGATGACATGCTTTGTCTGATTGGAATGATAACTGTTTTGTACCCTATGATGTCTTTATCAGAACTATCTTCTTCTTGATAGCTTCTTCTACCATTTTTTTTTCTTTTCTTTGCCTTTTGAATTTGTAGACGTGGAGGGTATTAAAGAGACAGAATGTCCCTTTGGTTCTTCGAGAATAACAATACATTTATTTTCCCTAATATGCATTTGTAGTTGTTTACTAGCTAATCCTTCTCCTATCACCCGTTTTTTAGGCCATGATAGTTGCTTTGGATTTATCTTCCGTGCTTTTATTGCTCGGACATTGTTACTTGTTTGTTCAAATAGTTCTACTTCACTGTTTAGCGTTTTACTTAGTGGATTAGTGGTATTTAGCACTTTGTAAACTATACAATATTGTACTGCAATGTTTTAGCAGACTTCACGTAATTCAGTCATGCCTTGAGTCTGAATCCTCAGTCCTAATGCTTTATTAAGATAAGGATCTTTTAAGGACAGAAGTAGTTTGGTGTAGTTTTAAACCAAATTGGTCTGTTATTCAAGTTTCTTTGGATACCCCCTATTAGGGTTTTTTTAAATGTTTTTCACTGATTACCTGTTAAACAACAGATTACTGTTGTATCTCTGCCATCTATGAATAATGGACAAAGACTAACTTGTTTCATAGCAATATGGACATAGTGATATCCTTCTCTAAGAAATTGTTTTGCCTTATCTGTCTTGAAGAGAGGAAAGTTTAGTATTCTTTCTTTAGTTTGACCTACTGAGGTTTCTTCTTCAGAGATCTCTACATTCATCTTACTCCTGAACCTGAATATGGAGTTTTGTTATATTTCTCCTACCTTGATTTTAGGCATCTCCCAATAGTTTATAATAGAACCGGGAGTTTTTTTCCTCAATTGATTCGCTCCGATTAATTATGTTATTAGATAAGGGAATCATCTCTTTTTCATGGTCGTAGGTTTTTGACATCATGAAGATTGTGCCTATGTCAATTATAGTTTTGTTTAAACTTTCTTCGTCATCTGATGTTGTTTCATCATCAGATTCATAGTTGTATTCTGAAACAAGCTCTTCTGCTTCGTCTTCAGAATCTAATTTGTATCCCCATGTTGACTCGTATCTTTCTTGAGAGAATAAGAAAGATCTTATATTTTGCTTTCTTTTCTTACTTGGACATTTATTTGCGTAATGTCCTTTTTCGTCACATAACCAGCAACAATCACACTCTTCTGGTGGTTTCCTTTTTGAACATGAAAGTTTTTTATACAAAATATTAGATTTCTTTCTAATAGATCTTTCCCATGGTTTTGGTTTTTCTCTTGATGGATTAAATTTTCTTTTCTGAAAATTTTTCCATTTCTTCACATATCTTTTTTGATTTCCAAACCTTTTCTTCTCGAATTTTTTCTTCGTGAAGTTTGGCTTCTTTTCGTATCCACAACTGTTTACCATGTTATCAACTTTAGAACAACAGTAATAACTCATATGAGCTTTTATCATATCTTTTATTGCCTGTCCTTCAGTACAATACTTCTTTAGAACTTCTTCTACAACTGCAATCCTTCTTCCTAATGAATCGCAAAGCATTCCTTCGTTTAGGAGTTTAGTAAATTCTTTTTCTGCTAGCTCATCTCATGGTTTAGGGAGTTTGGCAATAAGGACAGTTCTTTGTCACTCACAAATCCTCCCCCAATAGCGGAAGAGGATTGTTGGAACTACCAACCTGAAAGCCCTAAAACAGGACGATACAAAACTAAGCGTTCAAAACCAATGCATAAGTTTTTGAATAAAGAAAGTAAGTCTAAAACCTCAACAGCAAGGCGCCAAACAAGTGGCAAGAAAATAAAAAATTAATATCCTAACAACAAGGATCTAAAAGGAAAAGTGGCAATTGACGAAGATGAAAAAATTTCAAAGAAAAATGCTACTATAACACTAACCAATGATAATAAAACAAAATCGTTTTATGATCTAGGGTTATGTGAAGAGAGTAAAAATCTCTTTGAAAATGTCTGGCATTATTTGAGAAAAAATTACCGATGAGAGTTACAGAGAACCCTTAGTCAATTAATTGATTATGTTAAGCACTTGGGAAAAAAAAGGCTTAATATAAATGATGAGGAAAGAATGATAGTCCTACAAGAAAAGGAAGAAAGAATTCAATTGATTGAAGAACTAGAATTATTGATCCCAGCTAATATCACTACAAAAATAAAAAGAACTAGCCAGGAAGGAGAATGAACATGAAGAGATCCTTCGTAAACCAGAAATGAAGGCGTTCCTAAGTTGGGATTATGGATGGCCAAGCCTCACATTACCATCAAACAGGGTTGATTTGGATTGAACATGGACTCGTAGACACATTCAAAATAAATCGAGATGATTATCAACTCATCGATAGTCTCCTAGCTATAGTTTGATATGCTCTTGGAGTTACGGGATTCAGTCAACAGATTATAACAGTCCAAATACTATCAACACTGACAGAAAGAAGCAAACCAAATTCTACCAACCATACCAGATTTAGTTCATTTATCGATTCGCTAATAAAAAGTTAATAAATTTCTACCGACCGCACAAGAATGAGCTATGGAACACGTATAATTCGGAGAAAGACAAGATCGAAAGATCAGTTTTGTTCATGCAACCATTGAAAGCATGGTAGCCAATCCCATAGAAGCATGTTTTTGTGACGGACGAAGGATAGTAATCCTGAAGTGGTGTAAAGCATCCATAGAACTAGGGGTGTATACTAACCGAGTTCGAGCCGAACAAGGATGTGTTCGAACTCAGTTCGTCTATATCCTGGGATGTTTGAGCTCGGCTCGGCTCGTTTGTCTAAAAAAGCAAATCAAGAGAACACAAAGCAAATCAAGAGAACATCGGAGAAGAAGAAGAATCTGAATTCATCAGAACACCATGTCGTCTTCTTCCACAACAACCGCCGCCTTCATATTCTTCCACTACCACCACCGCCGTCACTGTCGTCTTCTTCCACCACAATCGCCGCCATCGTCTACTTCCACCACGTATCATCTTTTTCCACCACTGTCGCCGCCACCTCTACTGTATTTACTAACACCACCAGCTTCATCAACCACTCGTCGCCTTCATCATCAACCATAAAAAACTTTACAAGAAAAGGAGCTCAGATCTGCTTCTGAAGTCGGCAATTTCTTGAATCTTCACAAGATCGGAGATCGGAGCTGTAGAAGAACCCAGATCTGATCTGGGGTGATGGGTGACTGTGGCCTGACTTGGCGGTGGTCTGGCCGGAGGTGTGGGCGGTGGTCTAGCCGGAGGTGTGGGCGGTGGTCTGGCCGATGATAAAAGAAGGGGGCAGTGGGCAGTGGTCTGGCCTGCGATAAGAGATGGGGGTAAAGGGTGTTTGACTTCTGACTATCTGAGAGAAGGAGGCGGTGTGGGCGGTGGTCTGGCCGGTGATAAGAGACAAGGGCAGTGGGCGGTGGTCTGGCCGTGGCGTGGGGTGTGGTCAGGCTGGCGGCGTGGGGTGTAGTCTGGCCGGCGATATACTGATGAGAGGGGGAGCAGTGGAGCACGGTGTTTTGACTGCTGTCTCTCTGAGAATTGAGAAGGGAAATGAATTTGGTGATTGAGATGGCCAGAGAGGATAAGTGATCCAAATGCCTCCACGTCTAAACACACGTCCCTAAATCCAACTACAGAGATATTTTGTGTAGGTTGTATTTTTTAATGAGTATAAACGAACCGGTCTTCATTTATAAAACTCGGCTTGTGTTCAGCTCGTTAAATAAACGAGCCCTCTTGTTCACGAACATTAATAAACAAACATCATTGTGTTCAAACTCGGCTCGTTTAATAAACGAGCCCTAAAACTGTGTTCGTGTTCGGTTCACCTATTATATGAACGAACATGAACGAACTATTAAGCGAACGAACCACGAGCTGTTCGTGAACAGCTCGGTTCATTTACAATCCTACATAGAACCCTCTAAACAAGGTCAAGATCAGGTAATCAAACTCTATGAACAGTTCAACAGCCACAAAAAAGAAGAACCTGATCTGCCTAGCCAAACTTTTGAGCTGTACAAGAAGGTGTGGGACCACAAGATAGCCATGATTGAAATGGACATAATGGCCAGCAAAAAATGACAAAGCCAAGTTGGAAAAAGAATAAAGTTATCTACCACAATAAAAGAAGAAGACCCTACAAAGAAAACAGAGAATTTTCACTATTGAAGAATCTTATGTGCCTGCTCTTTTCATTTAGAAAAAGGGTAGAAGTAAGAGCTAGAAGACAAAGGAAGTCTGAGAGAGTGTGAAGTGTGTAAGAGTGTGAAGTAGTCTGAGATTGTGAAGTGTGTTAATATTTAGAGTGTAGAACAATAGAAGGAACTATTCCTTTCTATTGCCCTTATGTAATATTTCATTTCCAGTATAAATAAAGAGGCATTGATTTTAGTACGACGTCTTCTACTACATTTTTCAAATCAATATCCTGAAAGCTTGAATGTGTTTGATAATAGCCATTAGCCAAACTAGAAACGTAAAGCAAGGAGCTGTGTGTCCACCGGGTGAAAAGCTTGGATATCGAAATGCAATAAGAGAAGCATGACAGGCATACATTCAAGGACCAAGAGCAGCATCTCTGTAAGTAGCATTATATCCTGAAATAACTTTATAGTTTATATTGTATGTGATAAAGTAATAGGTGCATAAAATAATATTTTTCTAAAGTTTGGGGCTAGATTGCAAATATGTTAAAGTATTAGGGTTCTCTAGCACTATTCAGGGAGAAGATTTAATCTGGACATCTATAAATCACAGATAGATGACCAGATTGCGTTGGCAAGAAAACTAATTTGCCTGCACGAGTAGTGGATTGCGTCCCGTGTGTGTGTGTGTGGGGGGGGGGGGGGGGCGTGTGTGTAATATTCTCTTACATTTCATATCTTTCATACTTATTGGTGAGTTCTATTGATAAAAACCTTAATACATGGAATATTATCATTAATACCATTTAAGAGAGACTATTTCTACCATTTTATATTTCACTTCTTCGTTTGTTGTTGAAAGACTAACAGTTGTTTCTAAAAGTGGTAGAAAACTCTTAAAAGGTAGAAATAACATTATTACTATTACTACTTATTGTTCAACTACCATTCGATATATAAGCATAAGCTTTCTATGAGTATTTCAGGAATTGTTACTTACGTGTGCAATGCACATGGTCAATACCAGCTATTCATTAAAAACAAGGGAACTCTAAAAGTGAACTACTGAAAGTGCCTGCTCCTCTCGTACGGGTCAATCCTTTTGTCGTTCTTATTGTTACTATAGTGAACATTTTATAAAAATTCGTCCTGATTTAAGGGCATTAAGAAAAATAAAAAATGTTATATCCACTAAAGTAGTATAGGAATATAAGCCAATTAAAGAATAAATACGACATATATAAAATAATAAAAAAAATAAAGATGAGAATAAGAGTCACAAGGTCTATAAATGAAAAAGAAAAACTTATAAAATACATTTCATAGTCGAAAGTAGTCCAATGAATAAGCTAAATCGTCAATAGACACAATCAAGAGTGAAGGTGAATATTAAAGAAGAGAAAAAGAACACAAATCATTAAAACTCATTTGGAAAACGGTAACAATCGTGGGCGTTTTAGAAATAAAAGCTACATATAATCTTTGAAAAGGAAAAGAAAACATACCAAGACCAACATTAAAACTTTGTACAGATAATATGAAGATTAGAGATAGATGAAGATCGTAAAAGCAAAAATGTCTTAGACAGAATCACGTTAAAGTGTTGAAGACCGGTGCAAATAGTAAGTACTAAAAAATTAACTACATAAAAAGGGTAAAAGAGAGGTGGAAAGAAACACGTGATACGAAGAACTTGTAAAACATCACAAAAAGTAATATAGATTAGACATATTAGATATAATTGTTACATATATTAATGTCAAAAAATGAAAAATAAGAATAAGAAATGTTATTTTGACTAAAATTTGATGCATTCAACACAATTGAAATCAATATACAATCCATCACACTTTCATTGCGCTATTCTGATAATAGGAAGAATCATACTTTATGCACAATGAATCTTATAGTAACACGCTTAACTTCAAGCCTAAGATGTACCGAAGTGCTAAGCAATCTCCACGATGTGACTTGGGTTTTGCAATGATCCGAAACCTTGCAATCAAACTTCTATTCTCATCGCCTCCCCAACCTTATGGTAGCATCTAGGTGATGGATATCTATGCCTACACAAAATCGAGAAGGGAGCCATCTCAATACTTTCCTAAAAACAGTTGTTTTAGGCAAACTCAAACAAGAGGGCATGCTCATCTTGATACCAAGAAAGTCCCAAAAGCAAACATGTAACGTATCCTCCAATAGTAATATACTTGTTTGACCATGTGTAATACCCCGTTAATTTTTTTATTAGGTTGATTTGTAATAAATATTTTTGGACTTTTTCGTAATATTAGAAAGTTCTTGATGAATTTTTAATTAGTACCAATAGTTCAAGGGGCCTTTTAGTAATTTCCTTTTTTAGAATGAACATCTGTTTAAAAATACAGCCATCATTCTTTTCAGTTTTTTCTTCTTTTGTTACACCCAGAGAGAGGGGGGAGGAGACTGAAGTCAGTAGATTTTCGGCGAGTTGGCTTCGACTCCGGTAAGTTTCTACCCTCCTTCCTCAATTTAATCTACAGTATTTTGGGAGTGTGTGGGGGTTAAGAGCAGTGTGTAGTGTGTGAGTGATGATTTTGTGAGTGAGGAAATAGGGGTGGGCTGTAAACTCAGTTGTTAGTGTGTGCGCATGGAGTAAGTGTGCATGTGAGTTTATTACTGCCAAATTCAGTGTGTTTGTGTGTGTGTGGGCACGCACGCGTATTGTGTTTTTAAACACTTTTGTGTGTGTGTGCGCGCGTGCACCCAGAACAGTGTAGTGTGTTTGTGTGTGTGGGTGTGTGTACTGTCACGACCTAAACCCACGGATGAGCCCACGAGATATGTGTGTGACCAATAACTTGTACATAGCATTCTTAACCAAGTCACTAAGGTCTAAACTATTAATAAAACTACCAAGGGCCATACTTACATATTCATCAAAATACATCGCTAATAAGATCACCAAATATTCAACTAACTAGTAAAACCAAAATTCCATGGAGATCTATGCTCCGCACAATTCCCAAAATAGAAGTTAAGTACTATAATGCCAACAAGAATTTTAGACGTTTTAAGGGGACTCTAATCTTCTAAAAGTCGTCTCCCGCAGCCACATTCTAGCGCCTCTCATGAGTGTCAAGTCCAACTAGTATTCGCCTGAAGGATATAAAAGAGTGAGTTAGGACCCAACAAGTACACTTGCCATATCCCAAAATAGGTTTAGATTTTCATCACATGTCATGGGTTTTCAAATTAAAACTCTTAAGTTTATTCATAAGAGATACGGCGCATATAATTTGTGAGAACATATCAATGTTTGGGTGAAACAGTTTCTGAGAGATAGAAAACAATAGCGCGTTAATCGTCAAGTAACTATTCGATTCAATAACTATTTACACGGTATGCTGCAATCAGTGTTTAGTCCCACAGACTTGAATCTAGAATCTCATCTTTTGATGATCATTATGGTGGACATAGGGGCGATCACTAGCAAAAGTAGTTCACGTCAACATTCTGTCCAGTTGACAAGGACCCACAATTTAACTCTCTCTCGTTATATGTGGTGCACATAAACCATTAACAAAATTTTATCTCATTCTTCAAAACAGCGTACATAAACGACTAGTCACAAAAACATTTCATGGCAGCTCATTTTCTTTTCTCATTAGACAATTTAAAACGAAAGCAGTAGCATTTCTAAAAGGCTTTAAAACGTCTAGCTGGCACAACTCATATATACATCTATACTTAAAATTGAAAATAGGATATATATAAGTGGCGACATGTCAAGAATACTTATCAGAATTACTAACCAGATCCGGAATTCGCTTGAATTTCGGTCCTAATCCTCCTCTATTAGAGCCTAAAATGATAAATTGTAAAAACACTAATTCTCGATGCTCGATTATGCACATCCACTAAATTCGTTCTTAGGTACGAAAAATTACCAAAACACCTCATGACATGCATAAATTACAAAAATACCCCTAACAGCTAATATACCAACAAACACCCAAAAAAAAACTCAAAACATTTTTTTAAGCAATTAGATTTGTTATTATGAATGATGTGTTATTATTAAGTTTCGAGGTATGTAGTGGGGTTTTCTGACTAAGTTTAGCCGTACATAGGACTCGCTTTGATTGGGTTTATTTTGAGAGTAGGAGTGAACGGTGTTGAGGCAATTGGTATTCGATTTATAGTATCATAGTATTAGATTGTGTTCTGATAATGGAATTGCTCAATTTAGGTCGATTAGAATGGCAGCAATTAAACTGAAAATTAACAGTCCGTTAAGATAGGTCATCAGCTATCTCACTATGCCATGCACGTGGACTTTCACAAAAGGGCAAATCTATCCAAAACGCTTCCGCGTGTCATAATTCTTTCGGCCTATTTACACTTTCTTACTTCTATTCCTCAACTTATTTGCTCCTCCTCCATGAAGGCCCATCACTGCCCACCGACGTTATCACCACCACCATCACCACAAGACCGCCACCATCACTAACACAAAACCGCAATCACCATTGCGCCACGACAATTACCAACCCAACCAACGTCGTCTTCAAATCCAAAGCCATTTATGGTGAACCCTCTTTTGCCCAAGATTGTCGGATCGGATAAAAGCATCCAATTCAACAAATAAAATTAATGCCCGTATATATAAATCACCACTGTAATCTGAATGAAACCACCGCTGCCGCCACCGGCACACCTCCAATGTTTCCAACTTCCTTACTGGTTCGTAAAGCCTCCAAAACCAAGTTGTAGATAACTTCATCGTGAAAACTTTGCCCCGGAATTTTATGGCTAAATCCACGGTGACCATTACACCCTAGTAGTCTAGAGCATGTATTAAATCTCGACAGTGAAGCTTGTTTGATGCTTCAGTTGTCTACGCATGCTGCTTCCAACGCATGTATATATCAGCTGCTGCAATTTCTTAAATACGCTGCCGCCATGCTTAAGTCTAAAATAGCAAAGAACAAAAACGTTTAGAATTGTTGGACAACAATCAACTGTTACCATCAGTGAAGTATAAATTGAAGGGAAAGCATTGGGATATAGACAAGAAGCATGCATGTACGAAGCAAAACGAATTAAAAATGTTCCTTTCCTACAGGACAAGAAGTTCAATAAAAGATGTCAAATACCATCGATTCGTCATGAAACTTCTAACAAGCTAAGTAGCTAACTAAACAGTGCATGTTACTCACCAAAATGCTAAATTGTTTCTTATGATGATTCTTATGCAACGATCTTCTAAAATAAGCCCTAAATTGTTTCTTTGACATTCCGAAACTAGCAGGGACTTGCTTGTCCAATGATTCTTCTTGGGGTTACTGACTTCTTTCCGACATGCTGGGGTTACTGACTTCTTTCCGACATGCTTCCTCGCCATCTCCCCCTTGATTCGCTCGTGATGTTTGTGATCAATAATGAACCTTGCATACCTTCTGTCTTCGTATGGGACAAAAGTAGGATCTTTGAGTTCCCGAGCCTTTATCCCCTTCTTTTTTTTTTTGGTGGACTTTGAATTAGGAACATTCAAAGTGAAAACTTTATGTAACTCCGTATATCCTTGCCGTTTCTCCATTTCAATAGATAGATAGATCCTTATTAATAGATAGATAGATGGATTCGAAGGATGGCAGAAAGACCTTTTTAAAGTGAAATAATTTTTTTTTAAGAGCTAGATTGCTAATACTCCGAGTACCTGTGAAATCCAGAAGGTTTGGGGCATAGTGATTTCAAAGCTCGGATCCAGCTTTGCATAGGAAGCCTACTTTATTCGAATAATGGAAAGGCATACAAAGGTGGATTCAAAGTCGCCCCAAAATGTGAAACGGTAGCTGTAAATTTGGACCTAAATTTGTTTTCACTCACTCCTCACGTCTGCAAACCTTGCTCTCCCTTTTTTAATATAATAATATAGTAACTTCACTCATATAGCTCTACATATCCACATCAAAATAACTTCCTCCTTGCAGTAGCTTTTTTAAGGCAACTACACATCACTACTCGAGGTATTATCAAGGGGCAATTCTGCTTGTACTCTGGCTTATCTATTAATGGTAGGGTTCTTACCCCTTTTCCAAAAAAAAAAAGGGGGGGGGGGGGGGGGTGCAATTCCGTGTCATTCTCTGACATGAAAAAACAAAATCCTAAGCCCATCCACCGCAGGAAAGCAGAAGAAAACATCAATCTGCTATGAAACCCCTACCAAATTCACTTAGTGTGGCACTCAGAGATACCTCGGAAGATAAATAAATAAAAAAGACGCCTCGAGGAGAAGTCCTCACTCCCTCTTACCCAGAACAGCGGTATGAAATACACGAACACATAATAATCGGGTGCCAATGCAACAGCTACTCATACTGTAGGACAACAGTTTCCTCCGCAACAAACCACCCGTCGCTTTCAGATTTCTGCTGATCAAGGAATGCTGAACAGCTCTAGGGAAAGGAGCAAGAAGAAACATGAAGGCACATAAGTTTAAAACGGCCGAAAGAAATTTTCACAAGCCACAGATATATAAGCAAGCATCCACATCCTAGCCGTGAACAATAACTTTCATATTTTATCCAGTTAATATGACGACAAAAAATATTTGAGGCATCTATCAACTGGGAAAGTACAGTGAAACAGTAAAGGTTTGCCCGAGGGGCCAGGGGCTGGGGCGTAGGCAAACCAAAATGATCTCTTACATGGAATTTGCTCTTCTTGCTACTTCTATTTTTCAAATTTCCCATCTTTTTTAGTTTTCTTTTCTTTCTTTTCTAAAGGACCACCATTGGTAGCAGCATACATTAGATATTTGCAGCAATATGTACAATGAACAAACCAAAGCTCATATACATGCCACTCATAAGAAACTCAGGAAGCAATAAATATTTTGCTTCAGAGTGTTGTAGTGCAAGCAACCTAAGCAGTATATACAAATGAATCACTAAGCTATTGTCATTACCTAGAGCGAGTAAAGAACTTCACCTAACATAAAAAATAAAAAGTGAAAAACTCACCTTGGAACATGTATATACGACTAGAGTCATCCAATTCCAGTTCTCCAGAGATTCTTTCTGTAAGCCTTGGCTTGCTTCTTGTAGAAAATATAATAATGGAGGCATCAGCTGCATTTCATAGTGCCTTGATCCACCACAGAGCTCACATGTTATAGGATCTCCCGTCTCTCTTGTTGCCAGTAGTGGCTTTCCACCAAATGAGTACCTAAGTGAACCCGCGAAAAGATTATTATAACTTAGAAGGCACAGAAGGTCAGAGGCCAAACGCAATTTTAAAGGTAAAACAAGGTCAGGATACACTTCTATTGTGGTTTTATTACCCGTTCTCCCTCCCTCCTTTTGATGTTTATCATCCCTTTCGATTAGTAAAGAGGTGTTATAAGTGTGACGAGAGCATTCAAGGTTTGAGGGGTACTTAACCATTTCTTATCCTCTTAAGTATGAGAGACCAGAATAAATGTGTCAATCACCAGGCAAAGATGGGTATTTCTGGCTCACCACAGCCCCCCACCCACACCCCCATTGAGCAACACTTGGAAAATTCAAAAAAACTCGATCAAACAAAATATGCAACTTCATTGGGGAAATACTTGGGTAATGAACAATCTGAAAGTGGAAAAAGAAATTTGAGAGTCAGAAAAGCAGATGCAATGACAAAAACAAATTTCAGTCAAAATGCCACCAACTAGCAAGGGGACACCCGTACATGTCATCGATATAAGAATAGAATAGCTGGAAATTTACAAGCAACCTCTTATTCACAATGAGTATATGCACAAATCTACAAGCAACCTCTTATTCATCCATCAGGAGCTTTAAGTGGTCACCTCAGCATCTATAAAGGTTTTTTAGTTACAGCTATTTCATGTTAATACCTCCATACCTTAAACATTGCTCTGGGTTTGCGTCCATACGTTTCTTGAACTTGAGGTAAGTCCTGTCAGCGCTCAAAGCTCTATCATATTCATAACCCTCCTCTTCCCAAACTTCTCCAGGTGCATGATCATCAAGATCACTTCTGAAGTCCTTGATAGACAGTGAGGTGTAGCTTAAACAAACAGAAGCAACCTCTTTGGCGAATTTATCTTCCTGTGTATATATATAAAAGCACGGTAACACTGCAACCAACCAAAAACATCACTAAATATAATGCTTCCAACACAACAAAAGATCAAACTCATTTTGCTGCAATATTAGATGAGTGAAAAAGTATCATGTTAAGAACATCAGCATGGAAATGAGACTGCAAACAATATAAGTACTTCTACGGTGGACCATATTAGCACTTCGATGACAAGAGGAAGAATTTTATAATGCGCGAGGATCTCTTGAAGGTATTAAACTACTAGCTTCTCTTCCATCATGACGCAATGGCTCTACAGAATGCTGTTTAAATGTCAGAGGTTCTCAATCTACATGGGCACACTCTTCTCACTGTTCAGGATACGTTTATCATCAACAAAAAATTTAGGTACTATATCTGCGTATTACCTGGTGGAGGACACTGTTAAAACTAGTCATTTGATGTTAAAATCCCAATAAACATATTAAACCATATTCTTGCTGTTTACCCAATCAATTCCCAGATTTACCAAATAGTATAACATTTGGTTATGTATTCTATCCCACTTTTTATTCTCTCTTTCCGTGTTCTTAAAACTGTTTCTCGGCACAATTGGCATCTTCAGCAATATCTGCCTACTTACTAGAAATTGGAGATAGAACTCACATTAAAAATGAAAACCATGCCGAGGCAATCCACAAACAGCTACCATGGTGCTCCCCTATTATCAGTTACAAACAAGAAAACTCCAAACAGATACCAAGATCAAGCCCTAGTCCACAGGATACAAGTATACCTGATTTGGTACTATCAAACACTCCTGTTGTTTGGTTAATATGTGATGGCTTCATGGTAGCCTGAAAATGCTCACGGCAATCTTGTTTCTTGGAATGGGAAGCCAAGCTTGCAGCCTCAGAAAGTGCCCTGCCTAACTCCTCCAAGTCTAAGTCATCGCCATTCCTGTCAACATTCTCTTCTCCACAGTCGAATGACCAGGAATCCTCCAGAGAATCAACCTTTGAAGCTAACACGGAATTCGTAGCCAAAGGCACTACCTCGTGATCCAAGTTACCTAGCTCCTTACTAATCGTAGATCTTTGAACACGAAGAGCTCGCCAGCTAACAAATATACCAGAAGAAAGCTTGACTATTACAATGCTGCAAAAACTCTTATCTTACTAGTAAATGCTCCGAAAGAGAAACTAGAACAAAACCTTACAGGAGTGCTCCCACACTTTGGCTTTACACAACCAAGGATATAAATGACGCGCTCTTCGATTGTCAATGCCTTACTTGAAATTGGAGCATAAATCTATAAAGAGAGAGGAGGGAGGTAGACAGATCTCATTTCAAATGAAAAATCCTCGACAATGTTAAGCAGGAACATTAAAATCTTATACAATGGAAAACCTGCGCAACAAGACACAGATTGCTGCCACATGCACCACAGTCGAGCAATTTAGGTCTAACAACAAAGTTGGAAGTAGGCCAATCCTGTTAAAGAGGGGCAACAGGATTATCATCCAAAAAACAACATTTTCTAAGAGAAACACTAAAGGCTATCAGATTAAATCCTATTACTCACAGGAAGTCCTCCAATTTTCGAAGTATAATGATCAGATTTTTCTGTATTATCATCAGCCCATGGTCCAGGCATGCCTAAAATGATATCCCCCATTTTTCCTGTGTCACTGAACAAGAAAGTAGATAAAAGAAATTAACGAATGGAAGATAGAACTGCAAAAAATCCATGCGGAAAAGATTCAGCGCAAATAGGAGAGGCAAACCCGTAAGAATAGCTTTTTGAAACTATGCCTTTGAAAAATTGATGATAAACAATGTAAAGGGAAGACTGAATGCGTTGCATGAAACTACATTCAATTCCAAAACAAAAAAAAAAACAAAAAAATGCGAAGAAAAGGTTAAAGAGGTTTTCCTTGGAAAGATGCACTTACAAAATCCTATGAGATACACAACATACTTCGCAAAGTATTGAATATTATATGATATATATTTTTGGATTTGAAGTATTTATTACGCAACAGCAATTGGATTGTATTAGAAGCCCGAAGATCCACATATTGTAAGCTATTAGGTTAAAGCGCACCATTAACATCACGAAGATATAATTATCAATCCATATCATCTAAACATTTCACATTATTGCAAGAGTAACCAGATCCGTAATGCTTACGAACTTGTATTATATTCAATTCAATGGCAACAATAAACTGAACTGCATGAAACTACGTGTAAATGCAAACCCACCCGCAATAATTCCAAGTAAATAAAACAAACTTCTCTGAAAACATGCACATGTAAAGACGCAACATTTTTTTTCATAAAAGATACATTGTTTTTATGACCTTACTAGCTGTTTCTTTACATTTCAGTGTGTTCTTACTTTGCCTGGTCTTTAAATCAATTAATCGTTACCAATTACAAGCTGCTCTTATTCTATTAACCCCTCAACTCTTGAAGTGTCCATTCACCTACAATACCAATAAATTGTTCATCAACTTAATCCGAAGAAGAATTGCTCGCACTTGGAGATGAAGGTGAAGAGACAGTTAAGATGGAAAAATTACTACTGACCCATGAGCATATGATACAACAAAAGACTTGTTGGTCTATACATCATGATTTTCTATTTGACTGAAGAAGGTGAGTGGACGTATAATGAGTTTATTGTCCATCTCATGTAGCTACAAGGAAAATCGAGATGCAAGAAAGCATAAGAAGCTCAGCACACAAGAGATCAAAATACAATTACTTTTTTCCTAATCAATTAGGTAAGACAAATACATAATTAATGTGAACTACAAGTATAGTTGAAAAAAAAATTGGTCTTATTCTTCTTGATACATCTCCATGCATAAAAGATAATATTTAGAATGGGTGGAAGTGTATGTAAACTTAGAAATTAACATTTGTAATGCTTAGAAAACTTTAAATGTCCCATAATTACTAGTCCAGTGGTTACTAAATGTTTAACTGTGTAAAGGTCCATATCAATTGAATTGTATTAGAAACCAAAAGATCTACAAATTGCAATCATATTGATTGAAAGTCCAGCATTTCAAATCAGAAAGGCATTATAATTCATTCAACATTTCCAATGTCCTTGGCTACATCATGGTGGTAGATGCTCAGCTGATCAAACCACAAGTTTTAGTAGATTGCAACAAGCTATCGATGTGTGTCTTTTCTAAATCATTGCAACAACCTATCTGATGTAGGACAGTGCAACCAAATTTCCAAAAAAGCTTAAGCAGTCAGGAAAGGTGCAACTAATCCTTTTCAGGGCCTAGATTAGTATCTCGTCAGAGCTCATTTGGCCTCCCTTGTGGGTCCACTTCCCAACTCACAGGTCAACCTTGGGTCCTACCTCCTGCACCCTCCACCCTGTGGGGTCTGGTTCCCACTTCATGGCCCTCCCACCTTGCCCAGCAGGATGAATCAGCAACATGCCAACACCCAAGTAGCACGGATGGACATGGACACCGTGTCCGACACCGACTGGAACACCGGACACCGCAATTTCCAAAAAACCAGATTTTGGACACCGCAGGACACCACTGAATTTTTTTATGTAGTTTTATAATGTATATATATAGTCATTAAATATCAAATACATTCTAATCAATAACCACAAAACAAGCAACTCAAACAAAAGTCATACTTCAAATTTAAATGCAATATAGTACAAAACAACATGGTACATAACATAACAAAGTACTTCACTACTTAACTCTTACTAAGTCATGCAAACAGGTAACAGAAACTGGGAAAGCGCCCTCTTCTTCACCGTCCAAACAAAACAGAAACAGGGAATTCTTGCAAAGTCATTAGAAATTACTTCACTACTTAACTCCTACAAAGTCACACAACTATTATATCTTTCCTTCGACCAAGGGCTCAATCTACATCAATAGTGTCGTCTTCGATTGTACTGAAACGAGGGAGAGAGATGAGAGAGAAAGAAGGAGACCTCAGTAAAGAAGGAAAAAAGAAATAGATGAGAGAGAAAGACGAAGGTACCGGTAGCTGGAATCAGGCCACGGCGGCGAGAAACGAAGGCGAGATCCCCCGGCGACCAGTTTGGGTGGGTCGCCTGCAAGAAGAAGAGACTCAGGAGACGACGGTAATGGGTCGATCTAGTTAGGGCTTCGTTTATTTCAGAAAGGGCTCCATAATTGTCGATTATTACACACAAACTCCCGAAATAAGTTTGAACATTTGTACTTTAGTCTCATACATTTTGACACTTCCTCACGAGGTGTGATGAAGTGTCGGAAACGACTACATATGAAGATGCTTATGAGACGATAAATGAGCAAGATTTTAGAATATTCACTAACTCTCTATATATATTTCTTGTACATGAGATATAATTCTAAAGACTTAGAGGAGAATTCTAAAAAGGTAGGATAACTTGTAAATATCTATGTGTTATTCTATATATTTCTAGAGAGAGAATGTAGACTGCGGGATCAAATGTATTCCAGGAGGTGAAGTATTATAAATAGTTAAGGTCTCACTTGGCTAATGCATAGAGTTGGCCAAGGCATGGAGTGATCCAAGCATTGTAGCATTCTCCAAGTACATAATTACTATCATTCTCTCAAACTCTCATTTTTCTTCGTTCATTTTGCTTTTAACCTCACCCAGCTCGAGGGATAGGCTGACTTGAGTGTGCAAGCGAGAGTTTAATTTAGCCATGTGTTGCACAGTCGACTTAGAGAAGTCTTTAGCGTCGTGACAGGTGATTTTTTCGAAATTAAAAAAATTCAGACACCACTGAGAGGTGTCCAACACGTGTTCGAAGGTGACGGGATGTTAGTAGATATCGGACAACATACCTCGCTCCATATAAGATGTCGGTGCTTTTTAGGCCAACCCCCTAACAATCTTGGCATATAATAGAATGAGCGGAGACGTTAAATGCCTTTTCAGCGGTGTTGATGCTTCTTAATTTTGCTTCTATTTTTACTTGAACTTTTGACAAAATTATATACATCATTTGAGGAGTCCTCAATTCTATCTCACTTTCTATAACTCTTGCAGTCTCAAATATCTTTTGGACCACCGCAAGTCCTTGACCTGGTGATCAAGTTACACAACCAAGGCAGTTCCACATCTATAGCAAGCGTCTCGCCATAAATCGATAGACCCGAAGCATTCTCGTTTATGCCGTCTTTTTTTTAAATTGCAAGGCAAGCGCCCAAAGCCCTTCCTGATTGAAATCTATAAATCTTACGAGTATTAATGAGTGAACAGATAAACTGTACACATATCCAGAGCTGGAGTTACAGAGAACCTTTATTTTTCCAATTTTCATTATAGAACCCAATATCTCTAACCACACACACCAAAACCCCAATATTGTGCTAATGTTGGCATCAAAGTCATAATTAACCTAACCTCAAAAAACAAGTCCAATAATGTTTTCATCCTTAAAGTCCAATAATGTTTTCATCCTCAATTTAAAAGTTTTCCCTTATAGGGTTGACCATTTTGCAAACACATGAGGCGGGGCCAAAAGAAAGGACAAGGAACAATTGAAGACTAAGAACATGTAGAAATCAAAGATGAGTTGCAGATACAACAAGGGGATTAATAGGACGACATATCAATGAGAAACTGAAAGGTCTAGTCCAACCATCAATGGCTACTGCAAATCACGTGGCGAGGTGTACAACATTGAAAGGGGTTTTGGTGGTGAGCAGCAAAACCTCTTCTCAAGGTAATGTTTGGAAGAAATTAATTTGGATCAGCTAAAATCTCGTGCTATGCACGGAAATGAAAGTAGTTAATTATGAAGTAGGGGAAGGGAGTTCATGACGTTAGAGGTTATTTTTATGGCCATCAAAATTTAACATGTATTTATCTTGATTCTAAATTTGTAAAAATGCAAGCAAATAGAATTAGAGTTTTGGAAGGCATTGAAGATGTCAATCAAATCCAAGTACGTATATGATATATGATAAACAAGATAAATCTCATGTTATGCGTGGGACCAATCAGGTTCAGAAAGTGAGACAAAAATGCCTCGTACGTTTAATATTTTTATACTCCATTCATCCCACAAAAATTGATTATATTTTTTTCGGTTGTCCCAAAAATTGCTATTTTTTTAAATTATGGAAGATTCTGTAGGTATTTTTACATATTATCATTTTTATACTTATTTTATTTTATTTCTCTCTTTCGACATTTAACACTCTACTAATTCATTTTCTCTCTCCTAGTCTACTTTATATCCCTTTTCTCTCTACAGAGTGTATTAGGAAATACATAACATATGACTTAAATTCTTAATATGTTGTCAAGTCAAAATGAAGCAATTTTTGTGGGACGGAAGGAGTATTTAATTTTTATTGATATATTTATTTCCTTTTAAATATGAAATTATGTATTGTTAATATTTTTGCTATTTTTAACATTTTTTATTGATTTATTTACTTTATACTATTTTAGTTTCTAACTTCAGTCACTTCTTCCGACCAAATCATTTGTGTTTTATCATCTTCAGTAATGTTTTGAACCATATTTTCCTTACTATACACATAGTCATTTACCATTCTAACTCTAATTTTCCATCCAAGCGGTGTCTCACATGCCATCCATCTTTTACACTTTCCGATACACTGGCCCCTCGTATATCCCCCTCTCCCCTACCCAACCATTCAAACAGATAAGGAGAAGCCCTACAGCACACAGAGGAGAAGCACTGGACACCCCCTGTGTTGTTGTAGGCAGTTTACTACTGCCCCTATTAGCTTCCTAAACTTATCACAACAACAATCCCTACAATTCAGCTTTTCCCCTTCATATTTCACCAATTACAACCCAACTAGTCGAAAAACAGTTCAAGCCTAATATTGATTTCCACACACACACACACATACCTCATATCTATTACGCGTAAATGGATAGTCATTTTACCCTTCTTCTGCATCGCCCATGTTGTTGGGCGCTTGATTGGAAAAAATTATATACATATACATATGCATATATATATATAGAAAGAGAGAGAGAGAGAGAGAGAGAGAGAGAGAGAGAGAGAGAGCAATAGCAGGTCGACCAGAAAAAGGGAGAGGAGCGAGGGAGAAGACTCAAATGGTAGCTGCTTTGTTGATTTCCTTGCCTTAGGAAAGGCTTTTATTGGTGATATGATCAAAAGGCGAATACGATGCTAAGTTTTCTCTGTCGGAGGGTTTAGTTCTATAGACAAAATGTGAAACATTGTTTTCTTATTTTGTTATTATTAGGGTTAGTTTTTTCCACAATTTAAAATATACACAAAAAATAATTTTTTTTCTATGATCATTGTAAAGACAGAAAGAGGCAACTACCCGGGTGGTCCCTGAACTATAAGCGTTTTGCCATATTAGTCCTTAAACAAAAATTTGCATCATATTAGTCCTTAAACATTACGTCATTTTTCATCGTGGTCCTTTTCTCCATTTTTTTCCAAAAATATCCATTTGTGGACCCCACACGAGGGGCACAAAGGACACTTCTCCTCTCCCCTACTCGTCTGTTTCCTTTCCCTCCAAAACAACACACATTTTTGTAGCTTTTAAGGAAGAAAAACCTTTGCATTTAGAGAGAGAGAGAGAGAGAGAAACAGGGATCTGAAATGAAATTGGGATTAGGGATAGAATTTGGAGCAAATATGCTAGGTTACAAAATCTAAGTGCATAATAATGATTACTGTGGAGTAATCGCGATTAGGGTTCTTATTACAACCCTAATTAATGATTAGGGTTTCAGTTAGTACCAAAATTGAGATTAGAACTACAAACGATGACAATGAGTTAGGAGAAGAAGCCAACGGATACGATGGTGGACAACTCAAAGCTTTTTGGTATGTCTACTTTCTTTATCCGAAATTTTCCTCACAAATTTCCACCATTTGTAATCCACAAGTGATATAATATAATTGTTCCATGGAATCTAATCGATTGATTGTCACTATTTTATGGTTAGGTTGATTAAACAATGTTAGTGCTTGATTTAAAATTGGTGGTGGTTGATGCATAGATTTTGTCATATATTATACTTGTGCATTTGAGGTCCCTAATTTCCCTTCTCCCGACATCAGATAACATAGATAACCATTTTTCTTATTTCTCTTGTACCATAATATTATTCTTAATTTATTTGCCGTGGATGGCTCAGAATATTTCACAGTTGAATTCCACCATGGGAGAAAGTTTATGGGTACTCCTATTGTTCACTATGTTGATAGGGTGGTTGATCACTACGATATGTGCCATAGTGATTATTTTTCTGTGTGTGAAGTAGTTTCGATGTTAGTGGAAGAAAGGTACAAGGAAAAATACTTTTTTATTATAAAATGCCCGGAAAAAATCTATATGAGGGTTTGAGAAGTTTAATAAAGATTCAAATGTTAAGGATATTTTGGATTTTGTTGGTACTAATAAGATAATAGGGGTTTGGAATTTGGGCATACAACAGTGGGTGACAATGGCACAGGATTCATAATTGTGACTGGAGAAAGTGGTGACCATCCATTTGTGTTATCTCAAGATGTGGTTGATGTCAACTACAGTGAGATAGAGGAAATGATAGTTGACAGTCAAAATATAACTGAGCTTAATATCCAATTAGCCCATAATGACAATGAAAATAGGCAGACAGTGACTCAGATAGAGGGAATGATTATGGAGCACGAACATGAAAATGAAATTGAAGCTAACACTGACTCAAAAGTAGAATGTGAAACATTTAAGGATAATGACTTCAGTGAGGATGATATATAGAGGTTGAGAAATAGAAGGGAAAGGTGATTGAGGAGAGCATTTATACTCTGGAGGTCAATGAGCTTGTGGATAGGGAAAGAGATGGAATTTATGAATTATCAGATGAATTAAAGAGTTTACCTTCTAAAGAAGAATCTGAAGAAAAAGGTGGCAGAATGAGGTATCCAAGGTTTAAGCCTAAAAAGGACATAAAAAATCCTAATTTGCTTTGGTCATGACAATTTCTAGTAGAGAAGTACTTAAAGATGCAATTAAAGAATATGCTATTAGGAATAAGAAAGAGATAGAGTTTGTTAAAAATGGCAAGTGTAGAGTGAGGGTCATATGAATAGAAGTGTGCAGTGCCAGTGGTGCATTTTAGGGTCTCATGTAGGGGACTACGACATGGCAGATAAAGACCTACTTTAAGAAACATGATTGTCCTTCTGTTTATTGCCATAGGAGGGCAACTTCAAAGTGGTTGTCCAAGATCGATATGGACAGACTACGTTAAAGCTTGAAATGCCAATGCCAGCTTTGAGAAATGCTACAAGGGACGAGTTCACACCCAGTATTAGCAGGAACCATGCCTATAAAGCAAAGAGAAAGGCCCTAGATCAGATTAATGGAAGCCACAGAGAACAGCATAAAAGGGTACGGGAATAATGCAGTGATGTTTTGCAGGACTAATCCCAAAACAATGTTGGTTGTAAAAAAAGGTAGGTGACAGTTGGAGAATGAGAACAGCCTCCAGAGACTGTATGTTTGTTTGGGAGCATATAAGGCAGGTTTTAAGCATTGTAGGGCATTTATGGGATTAGATGACTAATTTATTGATGGGGCCATTCCCTTGACAATTGTTGGTTGCTATTGGAATAAATACAAATAATTGCATGTTCTCAATTTCATATGTTGTGGTGGAAGCTGAAAATAAAAGTTCTTTGACATGGTTCATACAGTTGTTTTGCAAAAATATTGGAATTAATTATCATAATCAGTTTATGTGGACATTCATCTCACATCAACAGAAGGTAACCAAATAATTTATAATTTATTGAATTTATTAATTCATAGTTAATAATTAAAGGTTTTTTTTTGTTAACGATGAACAATAACTTGTATGTTAGGGTTGGATTCTAGCACTGCATAATTTGTTGCCAGATGCAGAGCACAAATTCTGCAATTTACATATATATAAGAACTTCAAAAAACTATTCAGAAGATGAAAGAGTTGATGCAACATGCAAGCAAAGTATCATGTGTCAATTATTTTGCCATAAGTATGGAGCTGATAAAAGAGGCAGACCCCAAGGCATATGACTGGTTAATGAATGTGCATCCTAGACATTGGAGTAGGTCTCATTTCTCCCCATTTCTCAAATGTAGTAAGCTATTGAACCACTATTGAGCAACTTAATAGCTTTATCTTACAAACTAGGGATAAGCCATTATAACCATGTTTGAGGAGATAAGGGCACAACTAATGAAGAAAATGTATAAAAAAAAAAGGCTTACCCTTACATTCAAGAAATCTTAGAAAGGAACAAGACCAGAAGCAATATTTGTTTTTGAAGTCAGAACGACAGGAGTAAGTATCAGCTTAAGCTTCTAAATTGGAGCTCAATATGTTGTGAACTTAGAGGAAAGGACTTGCACTTGTAGAAGATGAAACTTGTGTCACATTCCACGTGCTCATATTGTCTCTGCCTTTTATTCTGATGAGACAAATGGCAGAAATATAGGGATGAAGCCAGAGGCTTGGGTGGATGACTATTATACTAGTGACACAGATAAAGATTATTCAAATCGTATCCACCCAATTAATAGTCCTTTACTCTGGGAATCTGTTGACAATTGTGAGCTTTTACCCCCAGTATATCATGCTCAACCAGGGAGGCCTAAGAAGAGAAGCAGAAGAGCCTAAGGGTCTTACCAAGCTAAGGAGAAAGAGAATGAAAATGACATGTGCTAAATGTGGCAACTATGGGCATAATATAAGGCAAGGCACAAGAAAAAGAGGAAAATGTGTTGCTTTAGACAATTGAGTAGAGCCAAAAATTGCCTGTAAGTGCATTTGCTTATGCTGTATGTATTTCTTATTTCTTATTTAAGTTATGCTTACTATTTTGTTTGGTTTGGAGTTGATTCCATACAAACAAGTTAGAAGAAGGATAGCAGACAATACTAAGGCTTATTTGTCAAAAAGGAAAGCTTTGATTGCAGAGAAAACTGCAAAAAACAAGGCTGGGAGAAAAGGAAAAGGTAAACAGGGTTCAAGTGCTAAGGCTGGTGATGAAACTATGGACAAGTTCAGAGGAGTTGACTCTGTAGGTGCAAGGAGGACTATCCTTGCACAAAAGAGGAATTTCTAAGGAAAGGCTTCATAAATAAAGATTTCATGAATGAAACTGCACTAGCAGAGGCTGCATTGCTTGAGGCTACACCACCAGAGGATGCACCACTGGGGGTTGCACTTAATGAAGAGGCTGCACAGGTTGTTACAAGTCCAAAGAAACCTATAACTTTAAAGAAGGCTGCAACAACAAGAAAGCCTGTAACTCTAAAGAAACCTGCAATTCCAAGGAAGTCTACAAATACAACCAACAATCAAGAGAGGCCTGCAACTCTAAGGAAGGCTACAAAAAAAAGGGGAAGCCTGCAAATACAAGCAAGATTCAAGACAATCTTGCAAATAGAAGCAAGTCTCAAGAGAAGCCTGCAAGTAAAGGTCAAAGTGTCGTGACAAAGAAACCTGCAAAATAATTGTAGGAAGAGTCGTTACAGCTAAAGAAAGAGGTTAACAGTATAAAAAATCTGTTGTTGATAGAGCTAAAAAGGGATCTAAGGAAAGAGGTGTAGGTCTTTGATGGTTTTTTGGGGTACTATTAATGGTTGCGATTAATGCTAGTAGCTCTTTGTGTAGCTTATTCAGTATGGCTAGTAGCTGCTTGGATATAGTTGGGACCATTAAATAGCATAGATTTTGGATGTTTAGGTACTAGAAGTGGTTGTAATTATGGCTTGCACTAAACTTGGCAACTTTTGAAATTTGGAGACCAACTTTGTAACTTTTGGTAGCTTGGTAATTGGTAATGAATGGTAGCTTTGCTTTAGACTTGTGATTGGACTTTCGTCACTTGGAATTGCATTCCACTCATGTTGAGAGTTGCCATTTCGCAGAACTCATGCATTTTACTGAACTCATGTGTAAATGAAGATACATTTGGCATTAAACATTATTAAATGACAGATTTTATTCATTTGCTTTAAATTACTACTTACATTGACACGAGGTTTACATTGACACAAAAAACTCCAACTTAGCATACTAGCCTAATCCTAAAACTGTACCCTCAAGTTTGTTCCAAGTACTGCTTTAGTACCCAAGTTTGAAGGTGTACCAAAGAAGTACCCAACTTTTAAAAAGCGTACCAAATCAGTACCTAAGCTGATGGAGCACGGATGCACTTAAAAAGTCAGAGGGGTAGGACTTTCATTATTCAAAAAATATCTTTTTACTTAAAAAGTTCAAGTGCTGATTTGGTACAGTTTACTTTTCATAGGCACTCCTTTGGTACGGTTTACTTTTACTATTTTTCTTTTCTTAGCCATTCGATGTGGCACTATGTTAACCGTTTGATTATTTTATCTTCCTTATTTATTCATTAAAAACTCTCTCTCCCCCCCCCTCCCTTCCTCTTGTAACACCCCAAAACCTAGGTCTAGATTTGTTCCCGTGAATTAGCTTTCTACTTTAGTAGTAGTATTTTTCTAAGTGATTATTTTAAAATTTTAGCGACAATTATTATGAGCAAAATCATTTAGGACCTTTGGCGATGTAAAATATACAATGCGATAATTTATTTATCAGTCCTTCAGTGACGATTAACTGAGCAATGTTAAAAAAAAAAAAAAAGAAACTGTGAGGACAGCCAGCCCTAGAATGAGCGGTGCCTTGATCTGGCAGTCATTACCGGCCACATAAAAGGCCACCGACGAAGAATTCCTGCCACGCCCTTCACCAGAAGCACCGTCCAAGGCCTCCGCACACCACCTAAGGCATGTAACCTGCAAGCAGCACCTGTCGTTACCAATTGTGTCACCATCATCATTTTTATAAACATGCTGCTGTTCTTTCGCTCCAACGGCCGGTGATCGCCGTGGAGACCCTACTCTATGACCATTGCATGGTACTCATCATCTCCTGTCACCACCGCGACCTTTAATCGGAGAAATTTCACGACAAGCCAAAATGGCAATTTTCAATATTCATCGACCACCGCCGGAATCTGCAACCACCGGTGACATCCACTATAAGCTATCAACGTGGGTCCTCAATCAAACTGACTTGCCACCCAAGCACTGCCCACCGTCAGAGGACATGCTCAGTTCAATCTCAATGGTCGTTCAATTTTCATCGGCAATTAGATTCATGACTATGGCGTAGAATTGATTTTATGGTATTGACTGTGAAAAGGGGTTTGGTGGTGGTGGTGTGATTTTTGGTGGCTGTGCAGTGGTAGTCATTTGGCGACAGCGTTGGATATGTGGGTGAGTACGTGCAGGAGTTTGTGGGTAGATGGATATATGAAATTGTGGTGGTGAAAGTGTGTAACTGTTGTGAAGGAGGGTGTATAGCTGTGTTTTTTTAGAGTGTGTTTGTGTGAAGTTGTTGAGTTTAGAGGGAGAGGGAGAGGGGAAGATAGAGAGAGGGGGAGAGAGAGAGAGTTTTTAATGATTAATTAAGCAAGATAAAATAATCAAACGGTTAAGATAGTGCCACGTCGAATGGCTGTGAAAAGAAAAAATAGTAAAAGTAAACTGTACCAAAGGAGTACCTATGAAAAATAAACTGTATCAAATCAGTACCTGAACTTTTTAAGTAAGAATACCTTTTTTTTAATAATGACAGTCCTACTCCTCTGACTTTTTAACGACATCCGTGCTCCGTCAGCTTAGGTACTGATTTGATACGCTTTTTAAAAGTTGGGTACTTCTTTGGCACATTTCAAACTTGGGTACTAAAGTTATACTTGGGGTAAACTTGAAAGTATAATTTTGGGATTAGGCCTTTTACAACACTCATACACATCATCACTTAGGATTTCTTGTCACCATATAGCAAATCATAGCAGCAATTGCACCCATATCAATCATAGCCCTTCACAGTGCCCTCTCTTTAATTCTTGCCCTCCCTTTACTTGCTTCTAATTCACTAATCCTTCATAAGAGTCCATGTAACAACCCGAAAACTCGAAGCTTTAACACCCAGACTTTTTTGGAGCGTTATCAACTTGAACTCCCAGAGCGTTAAAACAATCAATACTTAATGACATAAAAACCTTGATTTCAAATAACTAACTATGAAAACTTATGTTAGAGCTTCGAATCATTACAATTCCTCAAATTAATTTAAATTTAACCAACAAGTTAGAGAAGTTTACCCACGTAGGGGTCTTAATGATCAATACTAAAAATTAAATTCACTTCCTTACGTTTGCTTGGCTCTAATCCTTATTCGGACAACTCAATGCTGCTTTTCACCTGCAAAAAGGAAGTCAAAGGAGAGTGAGCTTTCGAGAGCCCAGTAAGGTTCGTCAAAGATTTAAAACAACAAAAATGATATCATACAGTTTTACATTTAAACCAAATAACAACTTTTAAAACGGACAAACAGAACGATTCAAATGATTTTTTATATACAATCAAATGATAATGTTAAAAGGGTTTTCAAATAAAATCACAGCATTCCAATATAAACATAGGGAGGAGTATCAACTCAATCCCTTAAATTAACAATCATTTCAAAACACTTCAAGTGCAATAAAATATAAATAGATAACATTGAACATGAGTAGTACATTGTAGCAAAGCCACCCCCAGCAGTGCTCAATACGCTTTACATATGCATATGTACACTGACTAGTCCATCTGAGTACTAGTTTAACCCAACAACAGACCATCCTTATAACTTCAATACTACAGACCATCCTTATAACTCCCAGGTTTACTAACTCATGTCAATATATAAGGAATTTAAACACAATTCAAACTGTTTTACAATGATTGAATTAAATAAACAGATGAGAATAACGACTTCCAAACGATCGCTATCAGGCTTAAAATCAGGGTTTCATGGACAGTTTCAAAACATCTTTTATATCAAACATAAATTCGAACCAATGTGGTTCATAAAGTTATCATAATAAAACATTTGAAATCATAACGATGGAATAGGGTTCGGATAAAATTCTTTACCTCGATCTAAGCTAAAGCAATGCTACCAAACCTCGATCAGTAATCTCTGAATAAACCTAAATTGACAATTCATTTGTTAGAACACAATCTATGCTATAATACTATGAACCCTAATATCAACTACCCACCATGTGCTCAGTTCTAACCCCAAAAATCGTGCGACTCGAAGCTGTCCCTCCCATAGCTAACTTAACCGAAATTTTTATGCACTCTTCAGTACGTAACAATACTCCAAACACATATGAAAGTTTAACAAAATACTTTTATAGCTTAAAATATTATAAAAAGTCAAACTATGAATTTTCTAAAATTTTGAATATTTTTTAATTAAAAATAATTTCTTTAAAATACACTAAAAATCCATAAATTTTCAAAATTGCTTCTAAGCAGAAAATAAAGTCTCATAAGTTTTATAAGAATTTTAAAATATATATATAGCAATTATAGAAATTAAAATCAGAATTTAAAAGACATCAAAACTATTTCTAAATTTTTCATTTTACTAAAACCAATGCAACACAAAAACTATCGCAAATCAACTCTAAAAATCACCAAACTTAACCTGGGGCTTCTTTGTACTATAAAAACATTACTCTATTTTTTCAAAATATTTTTATGAGTTTTACGGACTCAAAAGAATTTTTACAAATCTAAAATTTCAAAAAAATATTAAAAATTGATACGATCTCAGAAAATCATGAATTGTTTGCCAGAAATTCTACTTAATCTAAAGTATCAAATTTTAAAACTTTACTTGTTAACATTCAGTGTATGCCATCCCATTCATGTATCGTACCTAACGTTAATTCCGTACCCACAAACACATTCACTTATACACATACCCATGCGCCCAGCTCACGCCCACACGCATATACATGCACACCATTGCACAGCACTACACACACACAACCAGCTTAGTGGCAGTACCCCATTTCCTTTCCCTGTCACGCTTACACTTCACTCACGCGTATACACACAGGTAATACAGACCAACTCTTCCACCTCCATTACAAGCTACTGCCTCTTGTCTTCCCCTGCCAAAACCCAACTCTCAACCCACTTCCCACTCATCTCTTCCACACAAACAACACTCATGCACTCACGGATGCACACATTCTTGTTTCTCTGCACACACACACACAAACACCTCTAACACAGGCTGACTGTGGGAGCTTCTCTCCCTGCAAAACCCACATATCCTCACAGCCATTTTTTTCGTTAAACCCCGCAGCCCTTTCACACTCACACCTAACAAACTACACACACACTGCCCCTAATAGAGCTACTGCCTCACGGCAGTAGCTTCCTTTATTTGCCCAAAACACACACACCCATTCACTCAAACGCATACACAAATGCATCACTGGCTCACACACCCACTTCTTCCTTCATTCACACACACACACACACACCCGACACTCTCACTCATTCAAACACCCACCCACATATTAACAAACACAACATGCACTCTCTCTCTCTCTCTCTCCACACCCACTGCCTCATGGCAGTGGGTCTTCCCTACTTCTCCTTTTAATATGTCCAACAGCCTCATACCCACACATCACTCACACAGGTTCATATGCACCATTATGCTTCAAATCACACTGAAACCTACAATATATATACATATAATCACACATATAACCCACGTAACATGTGCAACACTCACCACAGTACATACACATTCACTCACTCAGCAACATACCCATATGCACCCTCGCAGACACATATACAACACCCACATATTTTTATCACCCACACACCCATTGTCGAAATGGGTCTTCTCTCTTCCCACACAGCACCACAGCAGCCTGTTGTTATCTCATCTCACGCAAATTTCACTCCCACTCTTATTTCCTGTAATGTACCCAAATATTACCACAAACACATAACCGTAATCCATCTATACCCAACCATAACCCACAATATAAATACACCATAATCAATATCAATACTATGAATCACAGCAATCCCATGGTCTCTCTTTATCCCTCTCTCGATCGCTAAACCCACAGCATACTCTTACACTTATGAACCAAACAGCAAACCCATGGCAGCCCAAGGCTGCTCAGCCGTTCTCTTCTCTCACGACAAGTTACACTACCCCTCACACAGCCCTCTTCACAGCAATTTCTCCTTAAAACTTATTAAATAAACATAGAGAAAAAGGGGTTTGGAAGACTTACCGGAAAACCAATCTTGATCGCCAAAAAACTCTTCTTCAAGCCCTCTTTCTCTCCCTTTGTTTCTCTCTGTCTTCCTCTCTCTGATTTGTAACCGTAAATGGGATATGAATCCCATTTGCACCCATTTATTCTTGATTCCTCTTCTCTCTGTTTATCTTTCTTTCTCTCTCTCTCTCTGTTCTCCTACTTTCTCTCTGTTTCTCAAAGTCTCTCCCTTTCTCACAAGGTCACAAACAGGCTCTTCTCTAACAATTCTCTCTTTCTTTAACCGAAAATGTGTTATGGAAATGTTTAATTTCTCCCTCAATTCATCCTTGGTTCCATCTCTTTCCAAAATTATGTAGTTGACTTTATTTTTTTTAATCAGATTTTGAATTTTTATTTATGTATTTATTTATTTACTAATCCGCTTCACTAATTGTTGCTAAAGATTGCCGATAAATTTCAGCCACGCTAATCGTAACTAAATACTTCAATCAATATCAATTATACCTGTAAATGTTAAATTATAATTTATGGTTTCTAAAATAAACTTGTTGCTAAGGGTCATAAACTATAAGGCTCAGTTCCACTAATCTACAATATTTCATAAAAAGAAAATGTCGCTAAAGTTGACAAAAATGTTGCTCACCAAATCGTCGCTAGAGGTCTATTACCATAAAACCAACCTTTGATTTTAGGGTATTACAGTCCAGGGATCAATTGAACTGATCTAGCAAACATGGGGGGTCATGCCATTTAAAGAATCAAATGAGGCATTATGTTAAGCATTTAGTGTGCGAAAAAGTTATTATCTTGAAAAATCTGTAAATAAAGATTGAAGCGCATGGGGAGGGGAGGACGGGGGGGGGGGGGGGGGGAAGGCAACCACACAAAAAAAAAACTTTGACTTGCACCAATGACTTCGCAAATGTAGAACCTCCTTCTAGGATTGCAATTGGTCCATGATGTTCTTTGTACATCCTTTAGCCGAGAAATGCATTAATTGGAGTGCGAATAGTTAGGGCTTGACAGGTTTACATTTGGATGGGATAAAGGGTGTGTTGTTTTGGAGGGAAAGGAAATAGATGGGTAGGGGAGAGGATGTCCTTTGTGCCCCTCGTGTGGGATCCACAAACGGACAATTTTGGAAGAAAATGGAGAAAAGGACTACAATGAATAATGGCATAGTGTTTAAGGACTAATATGGCAAACATTTTTGTTTAAGGACTAATATGGCAAAACGCTTATAGTTTAGAGACCACCCGAGTAGTTGTCTCAAATAGAAATTAAATTCAATAAACGTACAGCGCTAAAGTTCATGCAAGTAGGTAATCTTCCCACATTTATGTAATATAATTGTTCTGCGTTTATGTATGATTTTGTTATTCTCATCTGTTACATTAGCTTTAATCATAGCAAAAAATTGCTTAAAGTAATATAACATCTTAAAAAGTTTAGAAGACGGAAGCTTAAAATGACTGTAATTCATCTGCTAGTCATCAATTCAAACTTCTTCAGAAGAAGTTTTCATTTGACCAAGTACTCTTTGAGCCATTTATGTACAAAGTGACAGGTTACCCCTAGCGAGCTTCTTTATAAACACTAGCTTCTGGATACACAAAATGGGTGTTCACTAAATTTAGCATACTAATATAAAGTTAAATAACGTGCGATATGTTTTTCATATGTTTCGTGAGATTTGATCATTTTTGTAATAAAGGGCCAAATACTGTCTGTAACCCAGTTAGGATGGTTTGATTTAGCCATTGATTTTGGATTAGTCCTCCAAGAAGAGAAGTGCGTGCAATTATAAAATTTTAGCCGGCCATTCTTAATCTCTCATCCACCCTCTCTCTCTCTCTCTCTCTCTCTCTCTCATATGTTTCTTATTCCAAATTGTTTTGATGTCAAGTGTTAATTTTCTAGGTCTACAATTGTGCAATCCGGAGCCACCACCGCAACTAGTCCACTAGTAGTAAAACACAACATTATCCACCACACACCCCAACGGTAGACCACCCAAAGCAAACTTCTACCATACTGGCAAGATACCCAGCACAGGATGCGTTGACCACCACCCACAGCCAACATCCCCTATGCCGCCATATACCCACCACCATCAACAGTCCATCACCAAATTCTACATTTCACAAATCACCAATCACCATGATCAACTTCTACATATCACAAATGCTACAAACCATCGCCAAATTACCATGACTAACTCCACTATTTAGCCACACATCACTTCATAAATTTGCATTTAGATTTTTAATTCTACAGATCTGAATGTTGATCAACAATGTTGCAAGTTAAAGACGACAATTTGCTAGCACACCCATTTCGTCGTGGTGAGGCAGTGCCTCTCTCTGTGTGTGTGTGTGTGTGAATAGATGGTGGTGGTGGTGGGGCTATATGGTGAGATGAAGGGAGGAGGTGGGTTCTTGAAGGGGAACGGCCTTTGAAGAATTACATTCCTAAGTGTCACGGGCTGCCCCTTGCACCCGCCTAGAACCGTGCCCCCTCACCCATCCAGCACAGCGGCCCCGCGCCCCTCCAGCATGCACCCATGCGCCCTTACAATTTCTTCAAGTCTCGAGCCCATGCGCCCGTCAAGCACAGCGCCCGCGCGCCCAATTGCAGTGCCCGCACATGCCTAAAGCCAACCGTAAAGATCTAAAGATCCAGGTGTACGTTTTTGTTCAATTTTGGTGGAAACCACCCTTGTATATATTTAAGTTTCCCTGTAAAATTTCAAGTCATTCCGAGTTGTATTTCTCTAAAAAGGGGCACTATGACTCCTCGTACATAGTGACGTCTACTACTGTCACTTAGGAAAATCTTCCTAATGGTACTATATGGGAGTCATGCACACCCATACCCGAGAGTCCCTTGCTTTGTTTTAGCTTGCATGTTTAGCTAGATTGCACACTGTGGATGCAAACAAAGCCTTCTATAAGTTGTAATGATGTTGTTGAAGTAATGAGAATATTTGAGACCATTTTGCCCTCGTGTTGAAATCTACTTCTTTGTGCTCTGTTTTATGCAATGTTGATGCACTGCTTGCTGTAGATTGTTGGAATTAGTTGCGGACTCTTCTTGCAAGTGGCAAGTTGAATGCCACACACGGTTTCCTTTGTGCCATCAAGGGCCACCGTGTGTCAGGTGGTATCAGAGCCGCGGTTGCCCAAGGGACCGTGGCTTCAGCTAAGAAAATATTATGGGATAGTTTGTTGAGAAAAACTATGGCCAACACCAAAGAAAGAATCGATGCTTTGGAAGCACAGATACAGGTCATGTTCGAGAGCGACCATGATGCTCCAGGAATCTTGAAGCAATTTTCCCTTCACCTTGACGCATTGGAAGTGAATCTTGAAACCACTGATAATGCCCGATATGCTGAGAACATGGAGTGGGAGGGTAGGTTTCAGGAGCTTCAGGATCGAGTGGAACACCATGCACGGCGTGTTAAAGGTATATACTGGGACTCTAAATTTCAGAAGCTCTAGGATCGAGTGGAGCTTCTTAGTCGTGCAGTGGTTAACACACCCGTAGAGGGTGCGGAGCACTCATCGAGGCCCCGAGTGCCAGAGCCCAAGACTTACGGGGGAGCCCGTGACGCCAAGGAATTAGAAATCTTCCTTTTCGATATAGAACAATACTTTCGAGCCATCAAAGTAGACTCCGAAGCGACGAAGGTGTCGATGGCTGCCATGTACTTGGTTGGAGATGCCAAGTTATGGTGGCGGAAGAAGTACGCAGAGATCGAAGATGGGTCTTGCGTCATAAACACATGGGATATACTCAAACGAGAGCTAAAGAGCCAATTTTTCCCAGAGAACACCACATTCAATGCGAGGAAAGCGTTGTTGGAATGCAAGCACACCGGATCGGTCTGAGAATATTGCCAGGCATTTTTTACCTTGATGTTGGACATCAGTGACATGTTCACAGTCGACAGACTCTTCTTCTTCATGGAAGGGTTAAAACCATGGGCTCGTACCGAGCTTAATAGATGTCGGGTGAACAACCTTGACGAAGCCATCATCGCTGTCGAGAGCCTTTCAGATTACAACTCCGAGCCACAGAGACCCCCTCAGAGAGGAAATCTAAGCAGAAGTAATGGTGGCAAGAAGCCAGGGGGTCAAATGCCAAACCAAAGTTGGGGCAGTAAAAGTAGTTGGGTGTCAAACTCTTCCACCCAACAGAAGAGTGGAGTTGGGTTCAAAGCCAAGCCTGACGCTAGCACCAGCGGAGAAGTGAAGAAACCTCCTTTCAGGGGTTGCTTCTTATGCCAATGACCCGCACGTGATCACTAACTGTCCACAGTGACAGATGATGAATGCCTTCTTTGACAACATTGGGCAGGTGCAACGTGGGGAATAATATGGCTCTCAATCAAGGCATCCACCAATAGAGGAGCAAACAGACGCACAAGATTATGAAGAGGAAGATGTTGTCGGGGCCTTTCCTCAGTGGTGTAATGCTGTGACAACGCAGGTTGGGAACCCCGAAAAGAGCTTGACTGGGGAAAAGCCTAAAGACATGCCGCCAAAGAAAAAGGGTGATGAACCAGGGAAAGGCTTGATGTATGTGGACATCAAGGTTAACGGGAAGGCCATCAGGGTCATGGTGGACACAGGAGCTACCCATAATTACATTTCTAGCACCGAAGTGGAAAGACTGGGTCTAACGCTAGAAAAAGGGTGCGGACGGTGAAGGCTATCAACTTTGCTGCACAGCCAGTAGTTGGGATAGCGAGATCTATTTTGATCAAGATTGGCCCATACGAAGGAATGACCAACTTTTCAGTAGTCATCATGGACGACTTTAAGATGATCCTTGGGTTGGAGTTTCTATGTGACACGAAGACCACAGTGTTGCCATGCACCAACTCTCTGGCCATGCTTGGGAGTAAACCGTGTGTCATCCCGACTATATCTCCTAGGGCGGGAGAGCGTTCTATCTCAGCCCTCAAGTTGAAAAAGGGATTAAAACGGGATGAAACAACCTACCTTGCCATGCTACGGTGGGACGAGATTGAAGAAGTATCGGGACCATTACCCAAAGAAGTTAAAGTGATATTAAACGACTTTGAAGATGTGATGCCTGATGAATTGCCGAAGAAATTGCCACCTAGAAGGGCAATTGACCATGAGATCGAGCTCGTGCCAGGGACGAAGCCACCCGCCCGAGCTCTGTATCGGATGTCACAACCAGAACTTGCTGAACTCAGAAAACAAATGACGAAATTACTAGACGCAGGTTTGATCACTCCAGTGAAGTCGCCTTACGGTGCACCAGTCCTCTTCCAGAAGAAACAAGATGGTTCCTTACGGATGTGTGTGGACTACCGGGCCCTAAACAAGGTGACTATTCAGAACAAGTATCCTATTCCTTTAGTCGCCGATTGTTTTGATCAGCTTAGCAGGGCGAGGGTGTTTACCAAGTTAGACTTGAAGTCTGGGTATTGGCAAGTCCGAATCGCCGAAGGTGATGAGGCGAAGACAACTTGTGTCACCAGATACGGTGCGTATGAGTTCCTGGTCATGCCGTTCGGCTTAACCAACGCCCGGCCACATTTTGCACCTTGATGAATCAGGTTTTGCGGAACTACATTGACAATTTTGTAGTGGTGTATCTCAATGATATTGTGATCTACAGTTCCAGCTTGGACGAGCATCTGAAGCACTTGAGGAAGGTGCTCACCCGACTGAGGGAGCACGAGCTATAGGTGAAACTGTCGAAATGCACTTTTGCCCAGACCAAGATTAAATTCTTGGTCCATGTGATAGAACAGGGTCAGATAAGGATGGACTCAGCTAAAGTTCAAGTGATACAAGAGTGGCAGTCGCCAACTAATGTTTCAGAACTGAGATCTTTCCTTGGATTGACCAACTATTATAAGAAGTTTGTCCGAGATTATTCGAGAATGGCCCATCCCCTAACCGAACTTCTGAAGAAGAGCAAAGTTTGGGAATGGTCCAAGGAGTGTCAATCGGCCTTCTCGGCTATAAAGCGGGCTATGTCTGAAGATCCAGTACTTGCTCTCCCCGATGTGTTGAAGTCCTTTGAAGTTCATACAGATGCTTCTGACTTTCCACTATGAGGGGTTCTAATGCAAGAATGCCACCCGGTGGCATATGAGAGTAGGAAGCTCGACGAAGCAGAACATCGCTACACCACTCATGAGAAAGAGTTGCTCGCAGTAGTGCATTGTCTCAGAGTTTGGAGGCATTACCTGCTTGGTTCTAGCTTCATAGGGCAGACAGACAACACTGCAGTGAGCCACTTCTTGAGTCAATCTAAGCTCACCTCGAAACAGGCCAGGTGGCAAGAACTCTTGGCAGAATTCAACTTCATGCTCGAGTACAGGGCAAGCTCAAGCAACAGCGTAGCAGACGCCCTCAGCAGGAGAGCCGAACTAGATCAGGTAGCATTGATGGCCATAAATGCCATTGTTAGAGCAGACAGTCGAGTTGCCATCAACATCGAAAAAAAGATCAGGAAGAGCCTTACCAGGGACCCGGTTGCCTAACAACTGTTGAAACTTTTTGAGAGCGGTAAAACTTGACAGTTTTGGTAAGAAGATGGTTTGCTGATGACCAAAGGAAGACGGGTATACGTCCCCAGAGTCGATGATCTGAGATGAACATTGATTCGAGAATGTCATGACACCCTTTGGGCAGGCCATGCCGGAGGAGAAAGAACATTAGCTCTCCTTCAACAAGGTTACTACTGGCCCCAAATGAGGGATGAAGTGCAGGAGTATGTGAAGACATGCCTTACTTGTCAGCAAGACAAGGTGGAGCGTAAGAAGAAAGCAGGGTTGCTACAACCGCTGCCGGTCCCCAAGAGACCATGGGAAAGTGTGTCATTGGATTTCATCACGGGTCTGCCAAAGGTTGAAGACTTAGGCACAATTCTTGTTGTCGTTGATCGGTTTAGCAAGTATGCGAGCTTTATCACAACACCCAAGTATTGCTCAGCCTAAGACACAACACAACTTTTCTTTAAGTATGTCGTGAAGCATTGGGGCATGCCTCAAGACATTGTCAGTGATCGGGACTCCTGCTTCACTGGAAACTTTTGGACTGAACTCTTTAAGTTATTTGGATCCCAACTTTCGATGAGTTCAAGTTATCATCCAGAATCAGACGGTCAGACAGAGCGGTTCAATTCCATGTTAGAAGAGTACCTCCGCCATTTTGTCAGTGCAACACTGGAAAAATTGGGTCAAGCTACTTGATGTTGCCCAGCTGTGTTTTAACTCACGCAAAAGCTCTTCGACAGGGAAGAATGCTTTTGAGATTGTGAATGGACAACAACCGTTACTACCCCACATAGTAAATATCCCCAACGCGGAAAAATCTCCAAGGGCCATAAGCTTCAGCGAAGAATAGAGGCAGAATATAGATCTAGCTCACACCTACCTTGAGAAAGCAGCCAGAAGAATGAAGAAACACGCTGATAAGAACAGGAGATCTCAAGAGTTTAACGTGGGTGAGAAGTTATGGTTAAGCTACTGCCACATGATCGCAAATTTCTAAGGGGAAGAGACTCTCGTCTTTTGTAGAAATATGAGGGACCCCTGACTATAGTGAAGAAGATAGGCAAGATGGCTTATAAAGTTGATCCACCTCATTGGTGGAGCCACCAGCTCCATCCTGTCTTTCACGTCAGCATGTTGAAGCCATTTTATGAAGTCACAGCCGACCCCTCCAGGGGCCAAATCAAAAGACAAGGACTCAAACCCAAAGCGGCAGGAAAGCGAGTTGCCGAAGCTATTTTGAATGGTAGAGTGATTACAGCATCCCATAAGCACCATCAGGAGTACCTAGTTAAGTGGCAGGGATATATGGAAGAAGAGAACACTTGGGAACGAGCAGCAGACTTATCCGCCTACACCAACAAAGCCTATCAGATGCAGAAGTTGACGAGGGCGTCAACAGCTCTAGTGGGGGAGAATGTCACGGGCTGCCCCTTGCACCCGCCTAGCACCGTGCCCCAGTGCCCATCCAGCACAGCGTCCCCGCGCCCCTCCAGCACAGCGCCCCCACGCCTCTCCAGTACGCACCCAAGCGCCCTTGCAAGTTCTTCAAGTCTCGCGTCCATGCACCCGTCAAGCACAGCGCCCGCACGCCCAATTGCAGTACCTGCGCACGCCAAAAGCCAACCGTGAAGATCTAAAGATCCAAGCGTGCATTTTTGCTCAATTTTGGTGGAGACCACCCTTGTATATATTTAAGTTTCACTGTAAAATTTCAAGTCATTCCGAGTTGTATTTCTCTAAAAAGGGGCACTATGACTCCTCGCACATATTGACGTCTACTTCTGTCACTTAAGAAAATCCTCCTAATGGTACTATATGGGAGTCATGCACACCCATACCCGAGAGTCCCTTGCTTTGTTTAACTTGCCTGTCTAGCTAGATTGCATACTGTGGATACAAACAAAGTCTTCTGTAAGTTGTAATGATGTTGTTGAAGGAATGAGAATATTTGAGACCGTTTTGCTCTCGTGTTGAAATCTACTTCTTTGTGCACTGTTTTATGCAATGTTGATGCAATGCTTGCTGTAGATTGTTGGAATTAGTTGGCGAACTCTTCTTGCAAGCGGTAAGTCGAGTGCCACACACGGTTTCCTTTGTGCCATCAAGGGCCACCGTATGTCACCAAGTCATGGGCAATTTGATTTTTTTTTGTCCAAACCGTCATGAATTTCAGTATTTCCTTTCGGTCAATAGACATAAGTAATATTTGTTCAAACTAATAGACACGCGTGCAATTTTACTCTAAGCTCAAGGATATGTGTGTAATTAACCCGAACAAAAAGGAGTATGGACAAAACGTCCTCCTTGCCTAAGCCTTGAATGAAGTAACATAAGAGGTTGGGGGTACTCATTAAGCAGTACTAAATTGGAAATTGCGGTGATACATTGCATAATTAAATTATTCCAGAATGGAGAGAAACCAAAGGCACCCAACGTTTGCATAAGTCTCAGCAAGTGTTGAGCTTGATAACATTATTGGACTCATTTTCTAATAAGTTAAGCTTTAAGAGCTAATAGTAACTTAATGGTATTAGAGCTTTGGTTCGACAAGATCTTGATTCGATTCTTTTCGCTTACATATTTAATCCCCTTTTATTAAAGTATAATTTGCACTCTATTATTTAGTATTTGTTTACTTGGTGGTGGCGTGCACACTGATTCATCTCTCTACATGCAATCGGAGGCTTGCACCTGAGAGGGAGTCTTAAGTTTGATAACATTTTTGGGCTCATACTCTAACAGATTAAACTTTTAGCGCAAAAGATAACTTAACAGCAAATACGATCCTAGGCTTTACTCGTGCCTACTTTTAACGATGGTAAGCAATCTGACCCCGACGTTCAATCTCAATCACAGCCTTTCTGATCTCTCCAAGGGCGCTATGATATGGTTGAAACAAGTTACTCGTGCCTTGGCTCTCTACAATTTCAAAAATCTAGGTTTGTAAGAGCCCCGTTACACAGACCTTCAAGCTTGGCCCTCAGCACATTCAAGACTAGGATTTGGAGGCTGAATGCAACCAAGAAATTTCTGGGCCAACATTATGTTTTTGTGACTATGTCATTCACAACAAAATTGCAAAACCATTTTGAGGAAGACGGCCAACAGACATCAGATCGAAGATGGGTGACTAAGACCTTAAAGATGTTTTAGTTAAATCGGCCACCGTCTCTCGATGGGATTCTTCTATTAAGCAAGACATCTTCTTTTAATTTTCTCGATAAATATCGGTTTACAGACTTTTTGAAGTGACATGAGACCCAAACCATACAGTAATTAACATCATTCTTGCTATTATACGTTACAAGCTTTCACTTAAATGGAGCCAGTCTATTTTTCACACATCATATGCATTTCGACAACCTTCACTTAAATGTTAAAAAGTACATTGGAAAGAAACCATAAAACTTTCAGCATAATAGACACTCTCATTAGATAAGTAAAACCAAAAGCTTGTGCTCATCTCACGTGCCATTAGGAAGAAAAAAAGCTAGTGAGGCTGCTTCGAAAGGAACAAATTGACCCGATGGATAAATCAAACTGTAGGCAGCGTAAGTTCCACCAACCCTCCAAGATAACTATGTTCTACTAGACTAGATAAAATGAGAAACGTAATTTGGCCAATAAACAGTTTGCTACATTGAATTTTCCGCAGAACCCTTTGGCTGTGTACGTTCTAGAGGTCACAGAGGAATTTGCATCGCAGCTTTAACTTCTAAATCTGATCAGGCTACTTCTATATCTACGTTCTATGTACATCAACGATGGCTTACCTCACCACCACATGGCTACCTCCCAGGCTATATTGAGTGGTCTTCAACAAAAAGAATACTCAATTCGAGTGGTCTTCAACAAAAAGATTGCTCAATTCCATCTTTTAGCATTCTTCAGCCCTTTGGACTTCTGTTTTGCCTGCTGAAATGCTTGCATCTTTTGTTTCTTCCGAGCCTCTTTCTCAGCCTGTTGGTCAAAACAAAAAGTTCAATTATTTCACCACCAATTAAACCGAGCTAGAAAAAATTAAAAACAATTGCGTCAAGTTCTTTTGAAAGCAATTTTACCTTTGACATCTTGGATTTCGCTTTAGCTTTAGGAGACTTCTCCTCAATTTCGGCCTCTCTTTCAAGCTCTCTCTCCCTTGCGTCAAGATTCTTCTCAAGATAATACTGCAAATCTCAAATAGTCATATTGAGATAGAAAACCCCTACTTGACTAATACACACAGCACACCGGAGGAAGTTCCACAAGTATCAGCAAGTTAATGAAATGGCTAATCCTTAGTTGCACAAAGCGGGGGCGGGGGCGGGGAAGCCTAAGCACCAAGAAGAATCTGAGGTTGGGAGCGGCTTGAATAAATAAATGCGTAAAGAGTATTATCATTTGTTTAGCATAGTTTACATAGATAGCAATAACAGACAAGGAGACTTTAAGGACTTGAAGGAAGAGAGAAACAAGAAATTGAGTTGAAAAGAGCTTGATTTTCATGTATTCTATCACTTGTTCCATGCATCTCTATCCAGCTAGCGGGATCGAGTTCCCATCTTAGCTTGGGACGAGATCCCATGGAGCTCCTAACTTGGGATCGCAAAAGCGAGTTTCCGAGAGAGAAACGTCACCATATTAGGAGTTTCCTGCAGCTAAGGGCTAATCTAGCAAGCTCACAATTTTACATCTCAACAACTTTGAATAATAAGACGAGTAAGAACGCATATTGGGTTTAACAGGACATGTAAGCAATAGTATTGTTCAACCCTATCCTCTCAGTGTAATATGGCATCTGCCTGGTCACAACACATTAGAAACTACGGCTTATTAAGTGAAACTGCAAAAGCAACACACTTGTATAGGGCGTAAAAAAGCGTTACTCTCATGTTTGAGAAAGTTGTTCAACCACAAATACCAATTAGGTAGTGAAGCTCTCTAAATGAAGAGAATGATCATAAAATGTGCATTGATTGCACACACAGAAAGGAAAGAGAGGAGGGGGGAGGGGGGGACTTCAAAAACAAAACCGGACAGAGTAATAATCACAAAGAAAATGATGGTGCATGTAATGTGGCAAAAGAAACTAACTTTAGTGATGGTAATGTGCTTATAGAAGTATGTCACCCGGGAAGGAAAAAAAAAAGATCTTGCTAAAAAGGATTCGAACTTACATTATAGTCACCCAAGTAGTCCTCTAAATTGCCATCATTGACTTCCAGCACTCTGTTTACTATTTGCTTTATGAAGTATCGATCATGAGAAACAGTAATCACAGTGCCATTGTACTCGGATATTGCTTCCTAAAAGCAAACAGTTTAAGAAACCATATAGTAATAACGAATTTTCAGTCCCCTCTGATATAGACATGAAGAAGTAAAGCAACAAATAAAGAAAACGGAACAAAGAATGAACCTCAAGCATCTCTTTTGAGGGTATATCCAAATGATTTGTTGGCTCGTCCAAAACTAGCAAAGTTGAAGGCTTCACCATGAACTTGCAAAAGGCAAGACGTGCCTGAAAGAGTACATAGGTTTCAAAGCTTATGGCACGTAACGAGGATAAGATAGGACCATATTATAGCAAAGATCGTAGAAAAAGGCAGCTACAACAAAGCAGCAGTCACCCTCTACAAGCACAAACCAAATGCAAACATGACATTAACTTTCTGACGTGGTGGACTTTCCAGGAAGGTTGCGTCCTTTTTGGCATTAGGTTACCTTTTATTCTCCTCTAACTTATTTGACTTTCAGATTCAAGTATTACTGTTTGCTTCTCCCAAGAAATTGAATAGGGGCTTTGCTGGCTTTTTGTTATAACACACCTTGGACATGGGATATAGACACACCCAGAGGACACTTGAGCAAATAAAGGAGCAGCTCATTGCCTTTTACATAGCTTTCCCTCAATGATACTAGGGGAAAACTATACAACTTAATAGCTAACAAAGCCCAGCATCAAAAAGAGATCATTTCGTCGATATGACACTAGAACATGGTTCTGAAGTTGATCATATCTTTACAGTTTATCTCAAATCCTCAATGAAATGCAAACAAATTCAATCACAGCCCTGTCGAGGGTCTGCTAGAAATCCCACTAATGGATTTTAAGATAAATCATAACGGCGACCACAGGATCATATCAAGTTTTCAACAAGCAGATGTAGCACAAAAATGTAGGAGGAACAAAACACGATAGGACATTTTCCCTAAAAAAGATCTTAGCAGTAATTTCCAACTAATGCCCCCCATTTGAACCATAACTAGGAACTATGAGAAAAGGCGAGCCTAGTTCACAAGGCTCCCTGTATTGCAAGATCCTGGGATGATTGAATAAGCATTCCCTGAACAAAGGAAGAAAGAAAAAAAGAAGGCATCCTCTGGACAAATACGATATTGACGAGTATTTTACCTTCTCACCGCCACTGAGAAGGGAGACCTTTCTATCAAGCATATCCGCCTTGAAATTACAACGCCCAAGGAGTCCCTTAATGTCGTCTAACCTCCAGTCCTCGGCCACTTCGGCTACAGTGTCGAGCACTGTTTTGCCTAAATCCAGTGCCTCAGCCTGAAATGAAGAATTTTAGCAATCTGAACGAGCTATACAAGCCAGTTACATCATGTCTAGCCACTTGAGTGCAACCACTGACAACAAATAATTGCACACCTGATTCTGCTCAAAATAGTTAGGCAAGACATTATGCTCCCCTAGCATAACTTCACCTCTACTTGGCTTCTCTAATCCCATAATCAATTTAAGCAAAGTACTTTTCCCGCACCCGTTTGGGCCAATAATAGCAACTTTCTCTCCTCTTTCAATCATTAGTTTTGCGTTGTTGAATAGAACCTGATAGACAATGTAATTAAGCATACAGAGAAGTTATTACTCATCTTCAAAGAAAGAATTTCTCTCACTGGATGAACTGTACCTTATCCCCATAGCTAAAATCCACATTCTTAAGAGTCACGACAGATCTTCCGCTTCTTCCACGCTCAGGAAACCTGATCTTCATTTGTTTTCGAATAAATGGCTTATCAACATGTTCCTCATCCTGAAGTTTTTCCAGCTTCTGTTGTCCCCCAAAAAAAAATAAAAAATTCAAACAGGGTTATAACACTTAGAATACAGGCCATAAATCATGTAAACAATATAAAGACCTGATCATGCCCCCAGAAAGTGAATTTTCTCTGACAACCTTTCATCTTTTCTCCTAAAGTAGCTACTTTTGACAAGGTCAATATCTATTAACAAAATTTTGCTTACAATATGAAATTTCAGAAATGAATAGATATTTCGAAAAACTAAAACAAATACACTCATTCCAAAGAGAAAGTGAGTATACCAATATTTCCAAAATTATCATTCAAGGCTGACATTAGAAAAAGAACTAAGTTCAAAAATGCTCTTGAGAATAAAGTCAAGCCAATTACACTTTGTGACCTGTCCAGACCACTTCGGCCTGGCTAATACAACGGAGGGCAGGCATCACCCTTCCTTAGCACCCAACATGCAGATGGTCGGTCCCAGGCCAAAAGACTTTACTAGCTGAACCAGGGCGGTAACTAAGTCATTCAACTTACGGCAACACGGAAGGCATCTAATCATGGAGTTTAAAACCCTCATCTTTTCAGTCTTCAGCTATTTTTAGATTGGAAGTATACACCGGTTTAGCAGTGTGCTTTGCAGGTAATGTAAGAACATAGTACAGCAGGCCTATGATACATCACTACGATGTAAACAAGTTTTTCTCCAGGGTATACTTCAGGGCACTGCATATCATGACATGCAAAGTTTACCTTTTCTGCAGTAGATGCACGACCGGAATTGGCTCCTGCACTTAGCCTGTAGATTTTGTCTTTTGTATCCTCAATTTCCTTCTGTTGCTTCTCCCATGCTGCAAGCTGAGTTTCAATCCATGCTGCCTTCGAAATCATGTACTCAGAATAATTTCCCGCGTACGTCCTAGATACACCCATATCAGTTTCCACAATCTTTGTGCACAGCTGGTCAAGGAAAGCCCTATCATGAGATATGAGGACCATGGGCACATCTTGCTTATTAAGATAACCTTCAAGCCACTCAATTGTATCAAGGTCAAGGTGATTTGTAGGTTCATCCAGTAGTAATAAATCTGGGTCCTGCAAGCATTAATACATGCCATGAGCAAATTATAGTATAGAGCAGACCAATACATGGTAACAACTTAACCAATCACTTTAATTGATAATGCATATAACACTGCCTATATGTGCCATGTGCAGCATCAAAACAAGTTACATGAATGCGGTATACAAGTCCCTTGACAAGATATTTTGATAGAAGTATGAAATGCAGCAAAATTCACTAATCAACCACTTATCCCACGGAGAATATTACACAGTTCGAACTATAATGCCAAATTCAGAACTTAATGAAACGGCAGGTCCTAAGAAAAAATGTCTCAAAAATAACATTTAAACAAGTTCTCATTCCCCGTTTGATTGACAACCAAGCGAGCACATCAAAGCATTACATAACCATGAAAAACGAATTCAAAGTAGTACTCAAAGAACACTAATACCTGAAGTAAAATCTTCCCCAGAGACATCCTCATCTGCCACCCGCTACTAAACGACGCCACCAATCTATCCGAATCCTCGGGCACAAACCCGAGCTCCGGCATCAACTTACTAATCTTAACATCCACGACATCCAAGTCGACCGCCTGCGCCCGCCTCTGCAGCAAATCAAACTCATCCAACAGCCTCCCCATGAGCTCCAAGTCTTCCACTGAACCCTCGATCGCCCTCTGCACCTTCTCCAGCCGCGCGGCAATCTCCATCTCCTCCTTGAACGCGCTCATAAACTCCTCCCTCACTGTCCTGCTCAGTGAAACCTCAAACTCCTGACTCAGAAAGGATATCTTCATATTGTCCTTCGCCTTTATAACGTTCCCCGAGTCGGGCTCTTCCAAACCCGCGATAATCCTTAACTGGGTCGTCTTCCCCGCCCCATTTACGCCCACTAATCCGACCTTCTCGCCCCTTTTCACCTCCCAACTTACGTCTTTCAATACAGTCACGCCCTTATAGCTTTTGGACACGTTCTCTAACCTGGCACCTGACGATATGCTCGAGGCGCCGCTGGTGCTCGATTTCTTGTTTCTACGCTTGTAATCGACGTTGTCAGCGTTGCTCTCCGAGAACAGCGACTCTATGTCGTCCTTGACGGCGGTTTCCGCCGTCTGGACGGCAACGGCGGAGGGTTTAAAGGGGTTTCTAGGATTCTGAGGGGCGAAGGGGGTGTGGGATTTGATTGAACGATCGGCGGATTTGACAGAAAGGACGGACAAGGGGGGCGAGATATGGGGGAGGCGTGGGCGGAGGACGGCGGAGGAGCCTGCTAGGAAGGTGGAGCGGAGGTCGAGGAGGTGGAGTTTGTTGGCCAAGGCCATTGTTAAGGTGGTGGAAAAGTGAAGGGAGTTTCTCTTCTTCGGTGGTAATCTAGTGGGTAAGAGAGAGAGAGACTCCTTCGGGAGCTGAGTTTAACTCCGAGCTCTCTGGACTTAAGATGAGATTGAACTAATGAAGCAAAGCAGCTACTGTGTGAAAATGAGAAAATGGAAAATAATAATAATAATAATAATTTTTACCACCCATTTTGAAAATATTATCAATATTTTTCAGCCACAAAGAACTGCCACTTGGGCGGCTATAATTGGTCAAACTTCTAGATATCAATCATAAAATAAATTTGTGTTAATATGGGATCAAAATATATACTTGTTATCTTAGTATTTAGATCATTGCAACTCACCCCCCACATGAGACTAATACGATAGTATTGCATAATAGTAATACGGTAGTCAATTGTAATATTTTTATATTTTCATTTTTTTTTACAGAGTTCTTCACAAATATATGGAAAAAAAATCCTTGATTGTCGATGGGTGTTACCGTAATTACTTAATGTAGAATATGGTACGGGAACTATTGCTTGAAATTAAGATGAAATTATTTCATTATAAATACAAGAATCTATCTTAATTGGTGTCTTTTTCTTTTGAAAGAAAGAAATATGAGGCCAATAATTTTTATTTCTATTTTCTTGGTTTGTAAAATAAGGTCAGTATATACATACTGCCTGAAAAAATAAAAAAGATCCCTTCAAAGTAGTAACCCAACAAGATATTTAGATATCACTGTATTTCTTTTGTGGTGCATTATATATATATATATATATATATATATATATATATATATATATATATATATCAGCAGAGAGGTTAAGATAATGCCAGAGTTGGACTTGGACCAGAACAAACATTGGGTATGTGGTCTAGACCTCCCAGGGCCCGAGATGAAGTTCTCAGGCTGGGTTTTGTGCCACGTGTAATCAAAATTACTTGAAAGCCCACAAAGCCACGTGCTTAAATTTAGAAAGGGAGAAAATGATTGACAAATTAGAATGTGAGAAAAAAAAGATAACATAGACGCTCACAAAAGACTTTAATGTAAAGAAGGCATGAAGAAATAGACCTACGAAATTAGGAAAGACTAGTCAAGGAATGCGAATGGGCCTTAAGCCTACTCGGCCCATTTGAGATATCAAAGCTGTCATCTATGGCCCGATAAGAACAGGGCCATCAGAAGTAGCCCACTTCCATCAAGCCCAGTCTTCTTGAGAGCAGGCCACCATAATTAGAACCTACTGCTACTAGTATGAATACTACGAACCTAACCACACATGATCTCAACACACGACGTCTGCTTTCCTCGTAATCTTTTAGGGTCGGGCAACTTATTATACGTTAAGTTACAAGTGTAGGATATAGTCATCATTTAGGATCTAATACGTAGATTTTAGTTTTGACCAATGCGATTATGTCCATTCGTTATGTTCTGAGCTGATTAGAAAGCTTTGAACCTTTAATTATCAATGTCATTCTCTTATTACTTTAAAAAAAAAAGAAAAATTATAATATTCTAGCCTAGTATTTTGGTGCAACAGCCCATTAAATAGCAATTTTAAATTCAAATCTAATTACAACTGCAAGTTATCTTTCATATATCTTCTCAAATCTCAAGTATCCGGTCAAGTACTACTTTCAAAGCCCATGGGGTGTATCTGTATTTGGCGTATACCAATCCGAAAGATCTATAGGATTAATTGTGGATCCAACACAACAATAGAAACATTTCACCTTTCTATATGCTTTTTTTTTTCCTTTTTCTTTATCTGTAACACTGTATTTTAGTGTCAAATATTGACCTTTTAACGACAAATAAGAAATAAATTAACATTTTATGGTTTGAAACAAATTGTCTCTCCCAACTTTTTATTCAAATCAATGTCGGGAGAGAGAGTGAGACCAGTGAAAGGACAAACTTCGGAGTAGTGACTCTTAGATAGAAGATAGAAAATGTTGGCACATGATCTCTCGACTTCAAAAAGACAAACTCAAATTATCTAATCCAATAGATAAAGTCTGTTCCTCGCGTAAGCTGTGCAAGTTTTACCGACATCTCGTGAGAAACAGTAAGAACTTTTTGATAAAACAAAAATAAAACCGGTTGATCCACTGATCTTTTCACTTTGGTAGACAAACGAATGGAGTTGCTCGCATCGTAGCAGGGCACGCTCAAGAGAAGGTGATCAAGACATGGTGGTTGGAGTTTTCTCCACGACGACTTGTGAATCCTCTCGAAAGGAATTCTGGTTTTCGTTAATTTTGTTGTCCTTTTAATCGAACATAAAGAAATGAAAGATTGTTACGAAATGGAGTCGCAAGAAACCTGCTTAATTGCAGATTATCCTCTCATCAAGTATCAAGGCAGGATCATTCCACAAGGGCCCATGACTAATGTTACATTCTGTGATTTGAACGTGGTCCTGTCACTTTAATTAGCAAGTTTTTAATTGTAGGATTCTCCTACTCATGTGTTGGCTGCTTTTAGCGACTAATCGTCTACTCATAGGTTCTTGTTAAACTTAAATTAAGGCAAATGACTGTTGATCAACATTACTTTAGAGATGATGTGATATTGACAGAAGTCGTTAGATTTTTGGAACTAAAAGTTAAAAACAAACGTACACTTCACTGGACAAATCATTTTGGACGGCCGCCCAATCGTTCCGGTTGGTCACGCGGAGTTCTAATTTTTAGGTTCATCCTCTTCCAAATCTTACCATCATTAAAGCTAAATTTGCTCTTTCGCGTGACCTCGACTCCTCATCTAGAAAATTCCACGTGTATTTAACTATATATATATATATATATATATATATATATATATATATATATATATATATATATATATATCTTTATTGCAACCTTTTACGACAACTCTATTCATAACTTTGCATACGCATACAGTTAATAGCTGTTAAGAAACTGTTTAGAATTGATTCTCAAAATTAGATTTTTATTAATTAGAATCAGTTTTAAAAATTAACTTTAATTTATTTTAAGTATCCTATATAGATTAAAAGTTGTTGAAAGTGTTTGGATGAAAAGGAGAAAAGTAGTTTTAATGTGGTAAAATTATCATATAGTGAATTCAAACTCAGAGGGGTCATTTAGTTTCTGTTTATATGTGAGGATATTTTAGTAATTCTCGTAGTCAAACCTAATTCTTCAAAACTGATTAAATCAGAATATAAAGAAATTGAGAACTCTAAATTAAATCAAATTTGAGCACACTAAAGCATATTAATCAGATTATCTTTTTTTGCCAACTACTTCAAAACTAATTTTATCTAGATATAATTAGATTTGACCATTATAAAATTAGTCTCAAACATCCTCTAAATACAGATGCTGACTTTTTTTTAACAACTAGTATAATGCACGTGCATTGCATGTGTATATAGTCGCGAATAATGTTTGAGGTGATATATTATCTTTTTTTGGGATCAAAATAATATAATTCAGTTAGGTTCTTATTTATGTTGTTACTTATTTTAGAAGAAATGTATCCTTAATGTTCACAATTTTAATCAGTTCAATGTTTAAAAATATCCTTTGTAAGTTTTTAAATTGAAGAAATGTTTGATGGTACTGTTGAAAATAAAAACAAATTGAAAAATTAAAAGAATAAATTTATGTCTTTATGTATGGTTAAGATTTGTAATTTTTAAGACCAGATACTTTGCATTTCATCAATAAGAAATGCAAAACACCCGGTCTTTAACTATAATAACCAAATATATTTTTGGTTCAAATTGACACCATATTTAAGCCTTGTTTTTTATGTATATTTTACCCGTTTTTTTTCATTTTTCCAACAATTTTTTGTTTTCTAGTTGATTTTTCACGTATTTCAGTTTCTTTATTTTGTTTTTGTTTTTCAGTTTTTCAATTGCTTAATTATTTGCTAACCAAAAAATGTAATGAAAAAAATCACAATTCTAATTAACCAGTTCAATATCTAACATTTATTTTATTTTAACTAAATTATAAAGAGAATAATAAAGAAATTTCTTTATTTTATTTTTCTTTCTCATCACACCTTTTATTTTCCAATATATAGAATAGATTCACTAATCAATGTTCTTTTAATTTCATTAAAATTTAAAAGGGAGCAATAAACGAAGGGTAAGAATGTAATCGACATAATTAACGGAGTACATAATTGTCCGAAAATGATTTATAACATTCATAATTTTATAGATAGTACACACACACATAAATATATTTTTTGCAACCACACATTTTGTTTCGCAATGTTTAAATGTAAGTTTAGATTAAATTTATGACATAATATTCATTAAATGCATTAAAAAACTAATTAGGCAAGTATAGAGTTGTCATTGGAATAACTAACGGAGAACAAAATCAGAAATAATTACAAAATTAGTAATTAATAATAATATTTATGAAAGGATGGGATATGATTGTTATTGAAGTGATTAACGAAGAACAAAATGAAATAAAATAATTTACAAGATTCATACTTTTATAGGTAGTATAGAAGTATAGATAGAGATATAGATATTCGGTGACAAATTCTAATAGCATCTTTTTCGCGTCATTAATCAAATTTTAATAATTAAATATAAACCAATAGCTATCTTTGTATAAAAGATTGTAAGCTAAGTATGCTATAGTTAAAATATTTTTTTTTGAAGAAAATAGTTAACCATGTCAACAGTGGGGAAGATCAACACGAATTTGCTTGCTACTTAAGCCGGTTGTGCACGTACCCCTCTCGTTTTATTGAATGTAATTCTTTTGCAATGGTATGCTCAAATAATACATAGTTTGATGAAACGGTTCAAGGTTTTCATGTAGAGTTGTCAAATGGGCTAATAACACATATTAAAGTCTTTGAACATGGGATCGAGTAAATTGTATTGAAATTGCTGACCCCAATGCATCGTGTAACATTTGCTGTATTTTGTCAATTTATATTACAATTTGAGTGGGTTAGAACTTGAAATCTGTTAGGGACGCTTTAATAAAGCGTCCCTTTACGAATAACAAGAAAATGCCAAAAAAAAAATGAAATTTGGGCCCGGTAAATGTTGGGCCTGGGCTTGGACCGAGATATCCTCAGTTGGCAACCCGATTTGTTGGAGGCCCGAATTTGACATCTCTAATGCACTAATTTTTTTACAAGAATTAAAATTTAAATAAATATCTAGTCAGCTGTCCGAAATTCATGAAAGACGGTGGAGTAATGAAAATGTGCAAAAGTGAGACAACAAAGGAGGAGAAATTTTTCTAAGTAAGAAAAAGTCAAGAGACAGTGTGGGAAGGCCTGGCTAACGCGTGTGAGTGGCAAGTCCGTGATTAAGCCCAAGGAAGCGCCTTATTCTGGCGACAGCCATGTATATATCGACAGTGACGAAGATGATGGTGAAATACACGAGGCCAACACGAATCTCTCTCTCTGCCTTCTCAGGCTCCTTCTTATCTTGGTGCTGTCATCCCGCTGTAAAGCTCCACCCTCCTTACGCTGCAAACTCCCAGTACGCTCATATTTAACTCTGCTTTATTTTCCTGCTTGCAAGCAGTATAGATGGTGTATCCCGTGGTTTGAATCAAACTTTGCTGTCTACTTGTGATTGTAGTTGGCAAGGCAAATTCAGAAGACTTCTATTTGCTAAGGCTGTCCAAGTTGTGAGCTCATGGAAGACCGTAAGGAGGTTCGAACTCTATCTGCGCCATCTTCCGTACCTTTTTGTTGCTTGGTGTGCTAATTCTCAATTTAAAAAAGACTTTTGCTCCTAAACCTGGTGGGAGCAACTTTCTGCAACCCATTTGTGCTACTTTTCGTTGTAGGATTTGGTAGTTTTGTGGAACTAACGTTCACATGTTGTTTAGAGGTGGTGATTAGATCTTTTCTTGCTGATTTCGTAGTAGAGTCCTAGTGTGTGATATTGTTACTTCATGCTATGAGCTCGCATTGATTCGAAGATGTTGCTTTGTCTTTGATTCCGTGATCCATGATCTGCTTAATTTTGGGTTTAAGTTGAATTTTGTTTCTCCCTTCTCTTCGAATTTGATGACATCTTATTGTCAAAGTTTTGAATTGATTTGGTCAATTGCCATCATCGCAAGCTGTCTAAACTGAGAATTAGTCCGAGTTGTCACAAGCTGTCTAAAAAGAGTCATTTCATCTTTTCTTAGACTTACTAGTTTCCTTTTCTTTTTTTCTTTGGTTGGGCCAGGGTGGGTTCACTGGGGTGGGTGCTTTAAGTGCAGACATGGTCAGCCTCTTTTTTTCTTCATTTTATCCTTCTGTAAAAACTTGCGTGGAAGAATTACACCCTTTTCTTTTATGAGGGGGGCCGTCGATTTATTGTTGAGATCAAAAGTTTCACAAATTTAATCAGAGAATCCAAGGGAAGAAGCAGAGAAATGACTAGACAATGTCTGTTGTTGGTCTGCATTCAGTTTGATGAGTTATGGCTTGTCTCTACTGTGCACAGTTGTGAGATACCACAACTTTCAGAAATTTCACCTAAAAAAAATAGAAGAGTTAAAATGAGGAATGGCATGTCTCAAATAGAAAAGGGCGGTTGTATTATCTTTTATATGAACCAGAGGGTTATTGTGTTTGTTTTGTGTGATCAAGATTTCAATTTTCATCTGTGTAGAAAAATGCACCATGGCTATCTGTGCCACAGTTTGGGGACTGGGACCTAAAGGGACAAGTGCCCGACTACTCCGTGGATTTCTCAAAAATTAGGGAAATGAGGAAGCAGAACAAGAGGGATGTGTCAAGAGCCAGTCTTGGAAACGAAGAAGAGCTTATCTCCTCAAAGCCGAGCAAAGTAGACACCGGTCACGGTCACGATGATCATCATCACAATTACCATCAGGACCACTCTCCAACTGTAAGCTTCTTTGGCTTGCCCTTAGCTTCATTTGATCTGTGGGTACTAGTTTCGAGTACAGCTATTTAGATAGGAGTTGTTAGTTATTGAAGTATTGAATACATAGGAAAGCGCAGTAGTTGCTGGTTACTATCAAAGGATAGTGATAGTGGACAAGAACCAATATTTATACTTGTGGGATACATGTGGCAGGACAGTGGGGGACAAGTGCTTAGTTATTAGCCCACATGCCTGCAAGCTTGCAGCAGTAACAACTTTTTCACCTGATACCATGCTATAATCGACTTCGGTAAAAACAATCAATTTGTTGTGGCTGCAGGAGACAACTTTATAGGATTGCTTTCATTATAAACTTCTTGTTGGAAGAGTAGAAACTTGAAGACATACTAGTTTGAGAAATAAAGAACATTCGATCGATTATTTGTATAATTGCTAAACATTTACAGGCATGATGTTGTGTTATATATTTTAAGATGGAAGTTTAAGCTCTTAGCAAAGACTTGCAATTTGAAGTTCATCTTTTAACCAATCACTCACCAGATCAATAAATTAGTAGACGGGGATGTGATTGAGCTGGAAAGCCTCAGTTTTAATGGAACTGATTCCTGGAAATTGTGCGACATAATTTTTAACTAGTGCACATGCATCAATGAAATAGACCATATGATAGTAGTGGTGATATATTCGATCCTTGCTCGCTGGTTGGTAAACCTGATATTTATGAGAACAAAGTACTTGTATTAAACTTAATAAAAGGCATAAGAATTGGGTGATTGATCTATGCCTTCCATCGATAAAATATAATTGCAAGAAAGAGTAGAAGATTGAACGCCCTCTAGCGCTTCATGTATGATGTTTAATCATTTCCCAAGGCCTGATAAGTTGGTTTTGTCCTTTCTTCGCTATTTTACTAAATCTGCTTTTGATTTTTTCCATGACAGGCAAGGAGAAGCATTTTCAAATACTTCAATTGCTGTGTGAAAGCATGATATTTGCGGAGCAATGTAGTGTTACATGTTTCCTAACTGTTGTGTAATGTTCTTTTTATCTGTCAAATTGCCTTTTCCATCAACCATTTTCTAGAGAGGAATGATAGCATGTATGTGGACACGATGATCTCTGGGCTCCCTCCCTCCACTTGTTTATTCTAGTTCAGTTTGATCAGTTTGATAAGGGACTTGGGCAATTTCTGCATTGTGTGTAAATGGAATGGTAAAAAGAACTATCTGGCTTTTTGGTAGCTAATCAAATCTCACAATTTTGCATTCAAAGCAATGAACAGAGCTAGGGAAAAGTAAGGCATTGGACGATTTTGGATGGAATGGAATGGAAAACCTTCGAACTTAGAAAGCAAGGCTTTGAAGAAGCATGAAATGATGCTGAATTGAATTCAAAAATTATTCTTCTTCCTTCTCTATACAAAGCCTTCCACAAAAAAGCTACCATGGCCACCCCACCGTTCGTTGGCACACCCGCCTAGTCTACATATTCTTTATGATTCATGTTCGTGTGTTTAGGATCCGAGGATTGACATCTATAGCGGCCGGCAATAGATGGAGGGTGGTCGACAGTGGACGACGATAGTGCAGTGGCCGGCGCCATCTCCTCCAACCACGATGGGGGTGGTGATGCCGTGATATTGCTCCATTTTGTCGGATCTCTTCATATCTATGTAGATCTAGGAGTTTTCTTGATCTTCTAGAGTTGATAGATCTAAATCGTTATGATGGTCGATGGATGAATAGTTCTTTTGCTTGTTTGAAAAGGATTTTGTTGCTAGGTGAGATATATCATCGTCGGAGATGGCCAGAATTCTATCGGCGGTGGTTGGAATTTTGCCGACAGCAGTAAGGCTAGCTAGTTGTGGGGGCTGTCTGTTGTGGTTTATGGGTATTGCTTATGGGATTTTGGTTTGGTTGTCCTTGAGAGTGGGTGGAGAAGGGGGGGGGGGGGGGGGGGGGGGGGCATGTGTGTGCGTTGGGGGATGGGGATGGGGTTGGGGCCCTGGGAGGGGGAGGAGAATTCGGGGTAATCTGCTGTAGAGGTTTATTTTGGGGGTGGCCCGGGGGTGGGGGGGGCAGCAGGGGGAGAATACTTTCTGGCTTTGCCTGCTGTCAGTTTGCTGTCTGGTTTTACGTGTGTCGTGTTTTGGGGTAGAAATGTCGGTGGAATATTGGGTACCATGCAAGGTTGACTGCCTTTTGTCTTTGCGTTATGATCTCTTTGGTTGTTGAGTACACCTTCAATTATTCGTCCGGTTTCAGTTGACTTCTTAAGTTAATATTGGTTCCTCTTTCGTCCTTAGTTTACAGAAATTTTATGTAACTTCTAGGCATCCGCATGTTACTTAAAGTTAGGCAGAAGTGTAGGATATGTTGTGCTCTAGTTTAATTGTAACTAGCTAATGGAACCGTGTAAATGCACGGGATAAGTTTAGAAAATTATCTTCCTTTTAATTTTAAAAGGTAAAATAAACACGCATTAAGTCATACTATTAAATTTGTAATAAACATGTAAGATACATTCATGTGTCTCACGCAGCTTATGTTTATGTTTTTCTTATGTATGTTATATACGTATAAAGTTGTTCTTAACAATCCTAACTTCTTTGACAATGCATGAGAATATTAAAGAGATTTCAAAGCACCAAAGCAAGGTGTTGAAAATATTGGTTAAAACACATTAATTATTGATACGTTACAACTCTTGTTAGTTGCCAGCAAATATATAAATTAAAGTATAAGATCACATCTTGAAAACACCTTTTCGAAAAGTTTTGATACATATTTTTACTTACAAATTGGCTGTGAATGTTACAATAAAAATAATTATGGTATAATCTTAGAATGCTTTTTCATAAGCAATACTTTTGACATTCATATAGTTACAAATTATGAGCGACAATCTCGTAGTAATATATCGTCGTGAATTCATACCTTTTAGCTTAATAATCAAACATCAATATCTTAATCACATGGTTAAAAAAATCTTATCTCCAAAGTTACTGTGAAGGAAGAAAATCACCATTCATGTGCTCATTTTTATAATATTATTTATTTTTGTTAACAGAATCTAGTAAATCTAGTATAGAGTTACAATTTTTCCTAAGAGATGATGTATATGAAGCTTAACCTTCCTATAAGCATAAATGCTAATTGAGTTACCTGATATTTTTCTTGATACAAAGCACTTCGCATATTTTTTATTCGATGCATAATGAAAAGGAAATGTAGTACTCAATGTACGTTCTATGTATATATTCAAATTATCAAAGATTAATCAAATCATCACTGTGTCTTTTTTTTTTTTTGAGCTATCCAATCCAGATTCCGAGTATAAATCATGCACCACTACTTATACTACCTTGAAACACCTTAGTGCTACCACTGTAAATAAGCATATTTAGAACTACCACTATGCCCACCTTATCACTTGCCCAAGGCACATTAGAGCATAACTTGTCAACCACAATTATATTAATGCTACCTCTAATCATCTTAGAATTATCACTTACTAACTGTTACCACTATCATCACCTCAGCCATCGCTATAATCATACTGCTAAGATTACCATCACCACAACCATCTCGAAAACTACATCTATCGTTGCAACCATGACTTGTCAGAACTATTACAAATTTCAATCTCATTAACAGTGCTACAACTACCATCACAAGAATTAGCACTGTCATATTCGTAATCATTGTCACCTTTTCAGTTCTCACCACTGCCATACTGTGACATCTACCACTGAAATTTCCCTAGTACCATTACTTTAACTATCATACTTGGCCTTTATTATCAATTAATGGAAAAAAAATTAACTCATTTACCCGTACAATTATTTTCTTCCAAATACATATATGTTCTTAGTTAAAGTTGAGTGTAACACTTTGGACTTTAACGGTATAACTTATAAAAAAATAAATTCCTTTCAAATTACCTTTAGCGATCTCAAAGAATATATAATTCTCTTAGAACTTCTAATATAATTGCTGATCAAGGGTTTTAAAAATCTTATTTGTCAAAAATATAAGAGCTCAACAAATTTTATGTGTTGCAAATCTTATGTGTCGTAATCAATAATACTTATGAATTATTTAATAATAAAATCATAATAAAGAGTTAGTAAGTAGGAAAATTTTTGTATTTTATATTTTTGAAATTTTATATTGTTATTTTAAAATATTTTTGACGTGTTAATAATCAAAACTAAGGCCTAGTATATAAGTATAATGATTAGGCAGAGTTTTATGAGGTGTATGATTGGTTTCTTAGTTTTATAAGGTTTACAAATACAGAATAAATTATACCTATGAATTTTCTAATAATAAATCATTTGAAAGAGTTAAATAAGGTATAAAAAGAAAAGAACTCCAAAACAAATAGGATTCTTAAATCTTATATATCCAATAGTTAGGAAACTACCACATGCAAAGTTGAAGCTTACGTGTCTGAAGGAGAAGACTCATAAAAAATCCTACATGACGCAAATATAGAGTTCTAATTGTATTTTAAGAAGTTAATATCAAAGATGACTCCTCTCTAGACCGATTCTTGTAAAACTGTTTATCATCATGTCTCACTGTTACTTCAATGCTCATTTAGCATTGGTTGAGATCTCTAGTACTGCTTTGAGCTTCATTCCATTCAAATTTGCACTAATCCATGCACAAACCAAGAATGGCAAAGAGAAAGAGAGGATGTGGGGGGGGGGGGGGGAGCTACCAAGTAACAACCCCCAAGTCCTATGTAGCTGCTGACTAAATCAGCTCCACTCTTTCACCAACATGCACAACTCGAAGCACAATAACGTCACCTTTTGACATTTTCTATCGTTGATCTGTCACGTGTTAAGATCCCACTTTCCAGAGCTTACGTATGTCTACATAAGTGTTTTTCCTCTAAAAACTGATACAGATTTACAAACTAGTTCTCTGTGTATAATGTGAAACCTATTTATTTCTTAAGTTGATGACAGACAGGAGCAGACCCGAAAAGTCTAATCAGAGGCATAAAAAAGTCATAACAAAAAATAGATGGCTAACATAAAATAATTCATCATTATTGGATACCCAAAATGTAAAACAGATTGCTCAATTTGACTACTAATCATACAGTTTTAATATTCAGAGTGACTACTATGTTTGCATGAATGAAAATTAACACACGCGCGCGCACATGTGTGTAAATTAACATACTATAAGAAATTAAAAGAACTAACTTTGATATTTCTGGTCTGCTTTGCAATCTGGAGATTGGAATTTGGAATAATGAAAATGGACAAGAGAATAAGAAAGACAAAGAACATGACAGCCAGTGGCACAAAAAATAAAAAACACAACAGAATGAAATCCTAATACATTAATTTTACATTACAATGTCATTTTCATAGATATTTTAAACCTGATTAACCATTATATTAAACAACTAAAAAAATTCCAAAATTTTGGAAGTGTCGTGCCCCCCCCCCCCCCAGTTGTTCTGCCCCTAATCACAGAGGTGAATTTAGTTGTTCAAGGTCATTGTTTCATGAAAATCACAGCTTTCACTTGTTGCCAGTTGTTAAAATAAATCTCTGTCGACTTTCGTGACACCTTTGCTGTAATTTTTAGCAAAGAGAATCCTCATGGTAGAAATTATTTAATGGGAAAACCCTCAGCTCAAGGTAAAAGAAATCTACTATGATTGTCACCTTCTCAAGTTTCTGACATGTGTTGGTATCAATTATCTCACACACGTCTTTGACTAAGAATGATCAACATTTTGTCAAATATTTTGATTCATAGTGCACGACACCATCACACATTAAGCAGCATTGGGAAAAAGAGAGTTCTGGAGACTTTTATAGAGTGCATTAAAGCTTTCTGGATCAACGGAAGTATGAGATTCTCTAAGAAGTTTCCAGTTGAATTGTGAGAAGGACAATGTCGCTCTCTATAAAGTATATTTGTCTCATCTTTCATAACATATTATTGGCCATATGGTTGGATAACCTAAGCTTGCATCTTGTTTTGATGATAACTACGTAATGACTATGTTCTAATATATGCTTTGAGTAGATTCTTAGAAGGTATATACATAAGCACTCATGAATGCACATTTGAGAAGTGGGATATATGTAAAGCCAAATAAGCTTAAAGCTAAAGTGGATATGCTATGGAATTTTGAATGTTAAAGAGCAATAAAGAATGCATAGGGTAAGTTACTAGAAATTAAGATTGATCTTTAGTATTATGTAACTAGTCTTGGTTTGATAATTGGATTTATGGCTATAGCCTCAAATAACCCTAAGACACCATATGCATTGCATGTGAGTTCATTCAAATAAGTGACTTTCTTGAAAATGGATGAACTTTGGAGCTTTCTCAGATTTGGTGATAAAATTTTCATATTTTGATAAAAACTTTAATTATCTTTTCAACGCAAAAAACGGCATCTGAATTCAATTTTTCTAAAGAAAGTTATGTCTAAAATAAAAAAGAGGGTTTTATGATAGCCGGTAGGCGGTAAGGTAATACAGTTTGCAGCATTCCAATCAATCGACTCCATGGGTGGAAATTAAGTTCTTGTGGATAAAACTCCAACCGTTACTTTAGAGGGACCCAGTCGACTGCATTGGGTATAGAGTTGGCTATAACAACCGTTTTGACAAATTTAATGCCTATAATGGCTATATTTCATATCCTCCACGTATAAATGATTTAGGGTTTCATCATACACCATGAAAACCATATTCTAAGCCTCAAATCACTAAAGAAACATCAAGACTCATAGATTAAACTTTTATCTCTTCATATTCATGATTTTACATTGAAACCAATAAGACAATCCTGGAGGGGTTTGAATAGGGCTTTAAAAAATTAACGGGGACCAAGCACTATTTCAATGAAGATACTATGTAATATCCCGAACTTTGGGAGCGGGTTAAAACAACCATCGGTGCTCCAAAAAATAAACGGGTGATAATTTTGAGTAATGCTCGGAGAGTAGTAGAGAGTGGAAGCTTAAAATGATTTTGGGGCAAAAATATAATTTTTGAAATTTTTGAGGGCATTTTTGTAATTTTGGAAAACTTTAAGGCATTTGTGTAATTTTATAAAAAATAATTTAGAAAACCATATTTTTAGAATTTTGACACCTCCTCCTTGGTTAATGACTAAGCTAACTAAATTTTTTTAATATTGGATTGGATAAGTGAAGATTTTGGAAGAAAGGAAAAAAAAAAAACAAAAAAAACAAAAGGGGAAACCTTTCCCTTTTGGGAAAGGAACAAAAGAAACAGGAAGAAGAAACAGAGTGAAAACAGGGAGAAAAGAAGCAGAATAGGGCTCGGGGGAAGGGAAATGAAACCGAAGGAAAATGAAATGGGATTTAGGGTAACTTCTTCGCCCTTTAATGCATTAATTTGGTGTGTTTATGGTTGTGTGCAATGGGCTCAAGGTGTATGAAATTGTGTGTGTGTTCATGGCGGAGTGAAGATTATGTATCAAAAGGTAAGCACACGGGTGTAGTGGGTGTAGGTCTGCGAATTTAGTGCATGTTGGTGTCGAAAATTAATAAGTGTGCTTAAAATGGGAAGGGTAAAGGCGTTTTCAGTTGGGTTCATAGTGACAGTGTGTGTTTGTGTGTGTTCTTGAACATATGGGTTACGGATTTGTGAATTTTGTGTGAATTGCGGGTTTAAGTATGTGTTGGAGTATACTTAAGCTAGTATAACGGATTTATAGTGATTTGAAGGGTGTTAAAAGTGAATCAATTGCTGTTTCTTGAGGTGTTTGTGGGATGAACGTGTCTTGGCTGAAGGTTGAAGACGAATTGTGTGTGTTTGAAGGTGAAATAGTAGGTGCCTTGATTTGAACAGTAACGGTAATTGTCGCTAAAGACCAAAATTAATTAGGCAATTTTTCAATGAATTTTCATAAATAGCTAGAGCCAAAATTAGACAAAATTTAAAACGGTAACCCCTGATAATTTTACGAGATCTACGCTCTGGAAAATTTTGGGATTCGTGAAGGGTGCTAAATTGGGATATCGATTAAAGAAATTTATCGAATTCATTAACTTAGTAAATTAAGTTATTTTAATCTAAAATTTTTATGGAAACTCTATTTTACTGATATGATTCATATCTAAAATTTCTGGCCATTCTGAGGCCGATAGGTATTTTTCGCGGAACTGACCTTTTAGCGCTCGGTCCGGACACCGGTTCGGGATTTTCGGACGAAAAATTTCTAAAAGCCTTTTTAGTACAGAAATGATATCAGAATGCTTAAAATAGCATTTTGAGATATTTTTGAGATACCGGAAACCCCAGGGGTGTTTTGGTAATTTACCACCCGAAGGGGTATTTTGGTAATTTTACCTATAAGAGGTATTTTGAAGTAAATTTACATACAGTAAGATTATTTTAGTGACTTTTCTAATGATTGTGTAACGGGGGTGTTTTGGTAATTTGCCACCCCGAAGGGGTATTTTGGTAATTTGACCTAAGAAAGGTATTTTTGCATAAATTTATATATGGAAAGCTTATTTCAGTGATTCTACTTACGGGAAGACCGCTTGGATGATTTAAATCCGAAAGGGGCATTTTGGTAATTTTACACCCTAGGGGCATTTCGGTAATTTTACATACCCGGTGAGGGGAGGTTCATTTTGGGAGTATGTGTGAGTCCGTATTAAGTTATAATTTTGTACTGTAGGCTGTATTCTAATGGTTTGATTATTCCGTTTAGGTTAAAGCTAAAGACTTCCGGTTAGGATAATTTAGCTGCGGATCCAAGTAAGGGATTCTATCTGAACCCTGGGTAAGGACTTTGTCCGAACCCTTATTCGATTGCTCGTACTCGTAAGTACTCCTTTGATATACTTATGACTAATGTCGAATTCTAAATTATGTATGGATATCAATACGATATTGCCAGAAAAACCTAATATTGAACCTAACTCGATTATTTGGAATTCTTGTGATGTTCACATGTATTGCATGCTGAGCAAAGCTGATCATTGTTTGTATCCATTCTTCCGAATTGTTATGTCTAAATCTGATATCTGTTCGCAATCGTTTTTGATGTTTATCTGTGATTTTTCTTCTGAAAATTTTGATTTCTTTTAAAAATTTCGAATGCTAACTTATGTCAGTATGATTATTGTTATTAGAACCCGAATTGATTTCGGTGATTGAGCTTATGTTAAAGCTCACTGATATTGTTGATTTTTCTGTGTTGATCTGGGTTTCTATTCTGTGGGTGGGCGTAATAAGGCTGGTCTGAATCCTGCAGGAAAAGCAGGCTAGTACCCAAGTGGACTAGTATTTTGGTACATCATGCATGTGTACACTGCTGTGCTTTGTTGGAATGGCATCACTACCGCCCAGGATCAACGTTGATTTTTTATTTTATTTACTCTGTATACTGCATGACTATTACGAAAATGTCTGAAAAGTATTATCTAAAATGATTTGTGCTTCTGTTGAAATCCTTTGGAAAATCTTCATTGTATTTTGGAAATGATGACTCTAACAATGATCTATTATTGATTGTTTTGGAATCCATCGTGTTTGTTCTGGTTCATTTTGGTATCTATTTCTGATGAGTTTTTGATCTTTTTGGAAATCATTAGTCTTTTAACCATCTGAAGTATTTTGGAAAGTTTCGTCGGTTGTACTCTTTGGAATCGCTTTGTAATGCTGTTGTTAGTCCTTGTACGACCTTACTGAGCTCTCAAAAGCTCACCCTTCTTTTGGCTCCCTTCTGCAGGTGATGATAAGCTGTAGCAGGTTCAGGAATGGGTTAGAGTCTAAGTGAGATTTTGATGAGCCCATCACCACAGTATAGTAAGACCCCTGCGTGGGTCGGTACTGTTAATTCGTTCTTAGGAAATTTGAATTGCAAAGAACCTAAGCTGTAATGGTTTAAGCTAAGCAGTTTATGATCTAGTATTTTGAAGAATTTGAGTTGATGTTGAATTAGATGATTTGGAATATGTGTTAGTGAATAGATTTGACAGGTTTGATGTGATCCGGTAGGTTAACGACCTGGGAGTTCGGGGCAGCAGAGCTCCGGATTAACGGAGGCGTCACATACTAACTACACAATCTCATGCAGTTATAGAGCAATAAGTAAAGAGGTTGAGTTAGAGATACTAGACAAGGAAATTTAAATAGTTCAGCTTGAACTACCCTCAAGTTTATATCCACCTCTTCAAGGAAGTCACTTGCAAGAGTACTAGAATCCACTAGCAACAATCTTCTTCTGGGTTAAGATCAAAACCCTTAAAATCCTTGGTGATATCCCCGCACCAAGCACAAATCTTGAATATATAAAGCTCACCCAAGACTTGACAAACCCAAGCCTTGATCACAATCTTTTTACAAAGATTAATTTTGTACAAAGAAACCCTCTTAAAAGAAAAAGAGTACAAACCAAGCTCTAGCACAATGAGGAAATGAGATAATTGATGACTGAAGAATGATCACTCTCAATAAAAGAATTGCTCACAAAGATACTATCTTTAATGATGTAAAATCATGAAGACGAAGAGAGAAAAGTTTAATCCATGAGCCTTGATTTCTCTAATCAATGGAGGCTTAGAATGTGGTTTCTATAGTGTATGATGAAGCCCCAAATCATTTATACAGAGGATATCAAATATAGTTATTATTAGAAGATTTGGCATAATTTTGGAAAAAATTAGCCGTTACTTTTTTTAAATAACGGTTAATAAAGTCAAACGCATTCCCAACATAGTCCACTGCATTACCTTACTGCCCATTTCTCGATTGCCTCACGAAACCCCCTATCTTACTTTGGGCAGAACTTTCTTTAGAAAATTCTGATTGAGGTGTCGTTTCTTGCATTGGAAAGGTAATGAAAAGGTCCATCAAAATATGAAAAACTTAGCTCCAAATTTTTTTTTTTATAAAATTTGAGTGAGAATCAAAGTTCACCCATTTTCAAAGAACACACTTGTTTGAAAAGTTAACTCACATGCAGTGCACAAAGTGTCCTAGAGTCATTTTAGGGCATAGTCATCAATCCAAGTAACATAATAATAAAGATCAATAATATTTGATAGTAACAGATGCATTCTTTGTTGCTCTTTGACATTAGACTTGATGAAGCTTTCATAGCATGTTCACTAGAACTTTAAGCTTCTTTGACTTCTATCCATATATCCAACCTCTCAAATGTGTCTTCATAAGTGTGTATGTATATACCTATTAAGAATTCACTTAAAGCACACATTAGAACATAATCAATGTATAGTTATCATCAAAATAAGATGTAAGCCTAAGTTATCCAACCATAGGACTAACATATATCATTAAAGAGAGCATTTTCAAGTCATCAATTCTCTCATCTCTCTATTGTACTAGAGCTTCATTTGTACTCATTTTTTATCAAGAGGGTTTCTTTGTACACATTTGATCTTTGTAAAATAATTATGATCAAGGCTTGGGTTTGTTAAGGCTTGGGTGAGCTTTGTGGATTCAAAGATTGTGCTTGGTTTGGGAATATCACCAAGTGTTATAAGAGTTTTGATCTTGACCCAGAAGAAGGTTATTGCTAGTTGATTCTTGTGCTCTTGCAAGGGACTTCCTTAAAGAGGTCGATGTAAGCTTGATGGTAGTTCAAGCTGAACCAATTAAATCTCCTTATCAAGTATCTCTAACCCAATCTCTTTACTTATTGTTCTATAATTGCTTGAGATTGTGTAGTTAGCATCTTCATTGAAATATTGTCTGGTTTGAATGAGATTCATGATTGTGTTTAGATTGAATTCCCTATTCATTTTTAAACCCTATTCACCCCCCCCCCCCCCGGGATTGTTTTATTGATTTTAAGTGATTTTTTTGGTTAAAAACTAGAGAGTTAAAAGATCATGGGATTTTCTAGTCTCAAGGGGAATTCTATATGACAAATTAAGATAAGAGTATTTTTAGAATCTGTAGACTTTAAAATGTGGGGAATCATTGAAGATGACTCTTATGTTCCCACCAAGTTGATTAGGAATAAACTTGTGCCAAAAGGAGAAATCCTAATTTAATGACTATGAGAAAAATATGTTTTGCATGTATTCTAGACTAAGAATTGTCTTGTTTATGCTCTAAACACAAATGAACTCAATCGAGTTATTATGTGTGATTCGGCTAAGAGTATGTGGGATGCACTTTAAGTCACTCATGAAGGGACTTCTCTTTTAAGAGATTCAAAGATGATTTATGTCATAGAGAGTATGAATTGGTTCAAATGTTTTCCGATGAATCTATTATGGAATAATTTTTGTTTCACTAAAATCATTAATACTTTGAAACAATTAGAAAAAGATTTCTCTAACGGTGATCTTATGAGAAAGATGATTAGGTCATTAGCTAGAGAATAGAATGCAAAAATCACCACACTTCAAGAATCAAAGGATCTCAATATCTTCCTGCTAGATGAATTAATTTGCTCCTGGATGATTTATGAAATGTAACTCGAATTGTTCAGGCAAAAAGGTCCAAAGGAGAAGGAAAAGTGCATTGCTCTTAAAGCTTCATCGATAACGGTTCAATTTTCATGTGAAGAAGAGGAAGACTTGAATAACAAAGATAGATCTGGCAAATAGGTATACCCGCCGGGTATGGGTAAAATCCGGTCGGGTATATCTTACTCTATTTTCTCGGGTAAGATTTTTGAGAACCCGTACCCTACCCTTGCGGGTAAGGTATTACCCACGGGTAAATCATTAATTTTTGATTAATTATTTCTTAACTAAATAGATTTTAATTACCTACTAATTAGATATCTTTTAACCTTCAATAATCAAATAAATCATTGTTTCTTCATCAAAATACATTACAGAAAAATCGAAACATCTTTCCATTAAAAAAAACAATTTGAACGTCTTTCCTTAAAAAAAAAAAAAATCTAAAAAAAAAACAATCTGCACATTGAGTACACACGATAACCATCAAGATCCACTGTCTGAAAATCTACCTAACAACCACAAGGCGATGGCATGATAGTCAGCGACGGTGGCGACCGATCGATGGTGATGAGGCCGCAGTGGCAACCGATCGGTGGTCACGGGGCCACAGTAGTGACGGGGCCAAGGTGGTGACTGGTCATTGGCGATGGGGCCACGGGATGACCGACTTATGGCGATGAGGTGATGGAGTGACTGAGTGACCGACTGGTGGTGGTAGAGATGCGGTAGATCAAGAATGACTGACCGGCATGGTGCCTTAGGTGGAGTAGAGTGGTCTTGACTTTGGTACATCTGTGGGAGAGAGAGGGGTGGGACTCCGAGAGGGATCTGTGAAGGAAACTTGAGAGGCAGGCACGGCAGAAACAAGTGAGAAGAGGAGAGAATGATAGGTTTTTACCCTAAAAATCTTATATATATATATATATATATATATATATATATATATATATATATATATATATATATATATATAACCGGGTAACCCGGGTACGCGACGACCGACTCAGATTTTACAGGTCGGTTCGAGTACGAGTCTATTTTTAGCGGGTTTCCTAATTATGAACCCGTACCCTGGTTTTTTGCACGGGTATGGGTAGACCTGCGGATCCGAGCCAGTTTTTGCCAGGTCTGAACAAAGAGATGGACATGCTTGCAAAGCAATTTAACGAGTTGCTCAGAATGAAGAATGATGGAAACTCACACAAAAGCAAGAATGATTCAAGCATGGAGAGTACATCATGGGAGAAGAGAAGAAGAAAGGGTCAAGGAAAAGGCATTCCATAAAGACATCACTTAAAGCCACTATTTGGAGTGATAATGACTTAAGTGGAGATGAATGTAATTACTTTCATGATATAGATGCAAATCTATGCTTCATGACTCAAAAAGGAAGATCAGATAAACTCTTTACATAGTGATAGTGAAAACAATTGCTTTATGATGATATTTATAATGCTTATGCAATTTTATATGAAGAATCCATAAAATTAGTCAAGAAAAATTGTGCTTTGAAAAGACAAGTGCATGCAATTTGAAAAAGAGTTAGATGACTTAAAAAGTGAAAATAAGGAGTTGCATGCCAAGTATGAATGCCTATAGAGCCAGCTTTACATAATGCATATGGATGATAGTTTGATTGGCTTAATGAGAAATATCCTTTTAAGTAAGACCTCACAATATATGTTCAACTTAGAAAAACAAAATGAAATAGTGAAAATTGAGGTTGATGATTTGAAAGAGTATCTTGCTGAATTTGTAGAAGGTGAAGACAACTTGGACATCTTAGTTGGCAGTGAAAAAATTTATGTAGACAAATATGGATTAGGCATCAATCCTTTGAGCTTTTTGAGGAAGAATTTACAAAACCAAGCTCAATAGGATGTTCCTGCAAGGCAACCAAAGACCTATTGCTCATTCATTATATGTGGTTGGTGCAACAAGAAAGGGCATACGACTAATTGTTGCCCTCGTAGAATTATTTATGTTAGAAATGTAAAGAAATGTGGATTGTGAAAGGTCAAGATTACAAATTTAAGACTAACAACTATGGACCTAAGAAAATGTGGATACTAAAAGCTAGACCTAAAACTGTGATTGTATGTTGTTCAAAGCAAAGGCATATATAAAAAAAGGAAAAGGCCCCAAGAAAAAATTTGAAAAGGAAGAGCAAAAAGCCAGATCTTAAGGGGAGTAAGCATTCCAAGATTGGAAATGCTACTTCAAATGAGAAGAGCCTCAAAGCTTGTAAAAGAAAACAGACTTCAAAATGATCACTCGTTAGATCGAATCTTTGGTAATTTGTCAAAAGGGTAAAAGTTGATGCTCTATTCAACATTGTGTTGTGTGCTAAACTTCTAAATCATGAAGCATCCTTAAAATGTCATATTTATTTCTCATGTTGTTTATTAAGCACTCATGCAAACTATGGTCTAAATTGTACGTCCTTGATTGTTTACTTCTCTAAGATGCAACGTGTCAGAAACGACTGCAAAAGTGTGCATTATGTAATAAAATGACTGATCGTGACAAGAGAAACCACTACAAAGTGAGAGGTATCGAACCTGACGGTATGCACGAGGAGGACAATGATGAAGAAAAGTGTTAGGGTTAATGTTTAATTTTAACTTTAATTGTTAACCTTTACTGCATAATTTGACATTTTGTGTGTTGAACCTTAATATAAGTGTGTCCAAAGTATAAAAAGCCCGAGAAAAAAAATTCACTGAAAGCTATGAAACTGGCCCTAAAGGGTACCCGAGAAGGGTCAACACTGAAAAACCAAATTTTTTTTTTCAATCTTCACTGAAATTCACAAAAAAGGGCTACTTAGTGTGCCCAAAGTATAAAAAGCCCGAAAAACAAATTAACCCCTTTTGTGACTAGCGGTTGGAGACGCTGAGAAGCGTCCCTAACCGCTACAAAGAGTGGCGGTTAGAGAGGCTTCTCAGCACCTCTGACTGCTACTCACAAAAGTGGTTAGTTTTTTCTTTTTCTTTTTTCGGGCTTCTTATTGGATTTAGGAAGGCAGTCATACTCCCCATCTCTCTCATTTTATGCCGAAATAAATCTACACAATCTCAACATCCAACAATCTAATATAAATTTCAACAATCCAATTTCAAACCTCAACATCCAAAATCCATGAATAATAACAAGGCAAACATCTCACAATTGTAATGCATCTCATAATTGTAACAAAAATTTTCAAACTAGAAGTGAATTGTAACAACAAGCGTCGATTACATCAATAATAAGGCAAACGTCTAGCTACACCATTTTGAGCTCCCAAGCTATCCTATGTCTAAATGTCAGGGCATCCCTCGAAGACCAAGTCGTAGATTCGAGAATCTTTGCACGAGCTAAGTAGTCCATGTACTTGAGCACATAAACACCACAATCGTGACTGTTATACTGCTTTGGTTGGTCATGTACCATTTCAACCGTCCACGGATCCATCGTAGGATTGCTCATGATGGCCTCTCCCAAATGGTAGCGTATAGCTAGTGGAATGATAGTAGTCTACAAAAAGCATAAAAAAACATCAACAACCTTTCGAATATGACATGAAGTAAAATTAATTCCGAGTTTTGGACTAACCACTGCATTGATGTACTTTTTGTACATCTCCTTCACCTGCTGGTCAAGTCCGTCCTCCCTCAGGCTATCATATATGTGGACTGTCTTCGTCAAAGGATACAGAACCAATAAGAAGTGTCTTGCACGTATATGAGGTATCATGATCATGTTCGCCTCAGACGCATGACATTGATTATCTGACCTCAACATGCCCTACAAGTTTGGTGAGGGTATCCATGCATCCTTGTTCCTCCCTCGTCTCTTCCTCCATTTTGTCAAGCTATTCATGTTGTCTAACACGATAAACATGACATGAGAAGGATACATGTTGATCTTCAAAGCTCTACATGGGTTATACTGCTGCTCTCTAATTCAAAGCAGATCTGTGTAGGCATCCATTATAAAATTTACAAGATCTGTATCCAGCACCGACGTTCTGATATCCTCGTAACCTAGGTAATACGAACCGACCACGTCCAAAATAAAAAATTCTGTTGTAGCCCTTGGCTCAGGCCTGAAGTAATGCTCGCCGATCCAATGTCGTTTGGCCGACCTTAATGCCTTCGTCAGTTTTCTTTTCTCGGACCGAATGATTGGGCGCTCTTGAGGAGTTTCGTGGGTCACCTAACTCTGGGGCTGAGAATCGTATGCGTCAACTGGCAAGCAAACAAATAGCTCCCCATGATAACCCTGGTATGCATTACTAAAGTTAGGAACTTCAGACTTGTACCTCTCAATGGACTTCTTATTATTGTCATCGCCATGCACGACAAACTAATCAAACTCCTCCAACTGCTTGAACACCTCACTGCCCATGTCAACCTAAGAAATATGAATGGAAAATATGGATAATCAGACACATTGCAAGCATGGTTGACAACAATACAAATAAAAATTACAACTAGAAGAAAACAACTTACAATGTTCAACGCCTAGAACTGGTCGATAATCACACGTGGCTCGTACGTTGTCCTCTTCGCCTGTGAAGGGTGATTCACCCTCGTACGCATCACCCTGAGAAACCATTCTAGGTATTCTTCGATACTGGTGCCAGAGTTCTTCATCGATACAAGCTATCTTATGTTTCTTTTCATGTATTCCACTATTGCACCTCGTCGTGCAACATATCCAAGGCATCAGGTTGGTCGAAGTTCAGCCCTCAGCCCTTCTTATATGGCTGCATCTCTACAGCGTTTGTAAACATCCAGCTTGCCTCATTGCACAATCGGGCATTTGGAACTCACATGTGTCAAAATGAATGAGTGGCACCCAAACCAAACCTGCCAGCACGTACGACACATGAAGTTGCCAACTCCACTGATCCAGCCATTGCATCCCCTTGAAGTAAGGCTGCCACTTCACCTATGATGCCTCTAATATCTCTAGCTCCCCCTGATAGAACTTTAGACCATGATATGGGTTTACCCTTCTCTTCTAATTGGGCGTATGTGGGAATTCATGCTCCCAGGCCAACATCCTAGGCCACGTCTCTTTAGAATCATCTCGCGGACATGGACGACCCTTGGGTAGCCTTTTGTAAGACAAAATTTGCGAAGTCAAACATTGTATGAAATTAGTAAGTAAGCAAGAATATATTGACACGTCAACCAAGAATATAAATACTCATACCTGTAATAGAGTCAAGAGGTAGCAATGGACTTGACACCCTTTCTCGTAGCTTTATGCCGTGCTCAATATAGGTGCGCAAGTATAGCTGAACCCCATGAATATGACTGAACCTCCTCAAAGTCATCCAAGAACACCATATACTTTGGATGCACCTTATTTTTTGAATGCGTCGGAAGTAATACAGCTCTAATAACGTACAGCAAGAATGCCTTTGTATACGTCTCCAAATCATGAGGAGTGTATGCATTAGGTAGCACGACATACTGCCCTCTCAGGCACATAAGTTTGATGCCGTTTGATGCAAGGCTTCCTTTGAAATTCCCAGAAAATACTGCCTAGTAAGCTGAGCTACAGTTGCTGACGCCCTACTCGAAGTAATGGGTCCACCATAACATGGGAATCCAAGTATAAAGTTGACGTCCTCTAATGTAACAGTCATTTCACCAAATCGAAAGTGAAATGTGTTCGTCTCACTCCTCCATCGCTCAGCTAAAGTGGATATAAGGCACTCGTCGTACCGAGACCAATGAGGAAGGAAAGTGAACAAAGAGAAACCCTGACAATTTAATATATGCTGTTGTTTCTCATTTAGTACCCACTCTTGCAGGTGACTTGTTTTTTGAATTGTTTCCAAAACGTCCCTTTTCCACACCTTCAAATACGTCCCTCATGATGTGGTTATCATCATCCTATACGATTGATGGATCATAAGGTCTGGGGTTAAACTCCATATCTCTAAGAAAAAAATATAATCGTAAACTAATTTAGCGTGCATACTATTTACATCCCAAATCTAAAATAAAAACACATAATCTAAAATCAACATCGAATATTACATCCCAAATCTAAAACAAGAACACATAATTTAAAATCAACACCCAAAATTACATCCCAATTTTTAAAGCATAAAAGCACCCATATTTGAATACATAAAAACATATTATTCCTTGGAATAATCTCAAATCTCTAATTTCAAATTATTTCTTAGAATAATCTCAAATACCTAATTTCAAACCACAATTTCGAAGCCCAAACAAACACCCAATTTTGAAGCCCTAAAAAGGCCCTAATGTTAAAGCCCTAAAGTGCCCTAATTTGGAGCCCTAAAAAACCCCCAATTTTGAAGCTCTAAAAAAACCTCAAGTTTAAAGCCCTAAAAAAGCCCTAATTTCGTATCTCAAGCAAAGCCCTAATTTCAAAACCTAAAGCCACTAATTCAATCCTTAATTTCAATCCATGCATAGAGTAAGCCACTAATTCAATCCCTAATTTCAATATCTAAAAAAAACCCTAATTTCAGTTTATGGTAAGAACATAATTTAAAACCTAATATAAACATAAATTAAAAGCTAAAGAAGTTACCATTCATGTGGATTTATAGAAGTTACAATTCATTCATGAAATCAAAATACTTACTTGCTTCAAAGTTGATCTATTCAAAAATTTTCTCTACCAATCTTCTAGTTACTCTCCATCAATCTTCTAGTGCAGGAATTGAGTTTGTGCTATGATACAATTGGTAGAGATTATGGAGGAATGAATTGGAAGGATGAAGATGATGGAGAGAAAGTGGGGAAGAGAGAGAAAGAATCTGCTGGGTTTTGAAAAATTTACCGTCTAACCACTAGAAAGAGTAGTGATGTGGGCCATAACCTCTACTCTTTGTGGCGGTTAGTGTGGGCCTTAACCGCTACTCTTTGTAGTGGTCGGTATGATTGACAATCATACCGTCCATTAAATTATGTAGTGAACAATGAAATCTGGCCCGTCTATCGGGCCAGATGGACAGCCAGATCACGCGGGTAACTTATCTCATTTTGCCCGCATGAGCAATGGATCAACTCTATATATTTTGTGTGTGTGTGTGTGGCACGTGCGTTGCACGTAGATGTGTGGAGAGTAATTTTTTAGATGATATTATTTACTTTTTTGCATCAAATAATATAATTCAATTATGTTCTTATTTCTTTTGTGACTTATTCTAGAAAAAAATATATATTTGATGTTTGCAATTGTGATCAATGTTTGAAAATCTTCTTTGCAGACTTTTGGATTGAAGAAATGTTGATGTTACTGTTGAAAAGAAAAGTAAATGAAGAAAATAAAAGAATCAATCTACGTCTTTGTTTTTGTAATCTGTTAGATTAGTTTATGTTAAACAGTTAAGATTTATAATTTTCATCATTTTATTGTAGTTTGGTTTGGTTCTGTGACCTTTTTAGATTTCTTTTCCTATTAGACAAAATTTAAAGAAAAAGAATTCTATTGAATAATAAACAAGAAAGAATAACTCAAAGCCTTAGAAAGACAATTTTTTTTTTTTTGGTTTAAACAAAAAAGTTTACAAAGAGAGAACCAATGTCTGTTGATTGCAACATTGAAGGAGGAGGTCAGTTCTTTTTCTCTTTAAACACCAAAAGACGGAAAGGGATTTTTTAGCGAACAATTAATGAGAAGCTTTTTGAAACATTATATATGTCCAAAACCATAAACCAACACTTGCAGTATAGGTAATTGTTGTGTATGTGTATATAAATCAATTATACATAAAACAGTATATACGAATGTTATGAATCATGTGTGTTTCTGATTTCAATAATGAGATGCAGTGAATGTGCATAAAAGCAATAATCTTGTGTTTTGAGAGTCACTCATGATGCAGGCAACAGGCTTTTAGCTTTTAACATGTAAAATGAGAAGATGTAGCTTTACCTTTATTATATAATATCATCTTAGCCTTCATTAAAGTTATCTTCTTTTTTGCGCACCGGATCTTTAGTTAGCATTAGATGATTTTCATCATTTTCTTGTGTTGGATAGCATTCTTAAATTTCATGTGCTATCACCTTGCTCGGATTCTGTCATTTTTAGCCTTTTTGTCAATCCTAATGATGAAGTTGAATTCTTTCCCTTCTATTTTCTCGATGTCCTTTCCATTATGCGTGTAATTTTTAGTATTAGACGTTGTTCTTGCCTAAATTTTTACAAGGCATATAGTTAGATTTATGTACCTTCTTTGATTGTATCAATTTTGAGACTGGACATCGAATAAATTTTTGCTTGCGTCGAACAATGTTATGAATGCCTGTTAAATTTCTCAAATTACAACCAGCTTCAGCATGTACCTGCTTTTATCAATATCATTGAATCAGTAATATTTTTGTTAAAACAAACAAATATTCTTAATTTTCCTAATTTATTTTGATTCATAAGATATTGGAAGTTCACATCTCTCATCCTTACAAACCCATCCTTTTTCTGTAATTGTAACTTTCTTACATCATCTTTTGCATGCTTAATATCACGGTTCTTATAGTTAGTAATCTCGCATTAAAGAACAATACAATTTCTGTATAAATCTGTTGTTAATTTGTACTGTATTTAAGCGTTGTTTTTTTTTTCATATTTGATGCATATTAACCTTGTTTTTCCCTTTTTTTTGTTTTTTCAACATTTTTTGGTTTCTTAACTGATTTTTCACGTATTTCAGTTTCTTTGTTTTGTTTTTATTTTTCAGTTTTACAATTATTTAATTGTTTATTGACCCAAAAATACAAGAAAAAGAAAATATATCACAGTTCTCATTACCCAATATTTAGAAAACATTAATTATCCAATATTTATTTCATTTCAACCAAATTAAAAAGGGAATAATATTGGAATTTCTTTGATTTGTTTTTCTTTGTCATGAGACTTTTTGTTTTCCAATGTTTAGAACATGTTCATTTTTCAATGTTTATTTAATTTTAATCAAATTTAAAAACAAAGTCATAAATAGAGGGTATAATTGTTATTGACGTAATTAACGGAGGACAAAATCGTTCAGAAATGATTTACAACATTCATACTTTTATAGGTAGTATATATATACACACACACACATAAAGTATTTTTCAAAAAAAGTGAGGAAAATATATATTTTGTTTGTAAATACTAAATAGCCACACTTGTATGTGCACTGTTTACTTTAAATACGCTTAATTTGTTTGAAAATAATTTATTCTAAAATTTTGAGAAAAGGAAAAGAAAATGAAATTACCTAATCATCAGTAAGATCTTCGACGCTTGAATAGTTGCTCCTCATCAAGATAATCTTTTCACCATATACATAACTCCTCAAGTGACTCAGGATTAAGACTGCTCCTCCCTTCCTCCAATACCCTCGCACTCGCTAAAAAAGCCGACTTTGAAGCAACCGTGGAGGCTTTGCACCAGCAGTACATTCTGGGCAATTTGGGATAAAATTTTATAAATTTTTTCATTTGTTTTCAAAAAGTTAATAAATTAAAATTCATCTGCTCTTCCATTGGTAAATAAGAATACTGATCAGTATTTACATATAAACCAATTTCATTAAAAGAGAAAATAGCAGATGAACCTGCAGAACTAGAAGTACCTTCCACTGGTAGTTATCTTGCCCCTAGATGTTCAAGGCCCTTCAGATATGACCCATAATATATTTCACCGCTCCATGATGTAGCTCGCCCGCGCACGTCAGCGGAATTTTGATATAAGTTATACAAATCCTCAAATGTCGTGCTCACTTTCTTTGTCAGATCGATTATGGCCTCATCCATGTAGCACATTAGTCTGGATATTTCTACTATCGAGACATTCATGCCATGCGATTTTAATCTTGAATCCAAACAAGTGAAGATAGCAAAAATAACAGGCAATTCCTCTCAATATTTATTAAAGTTAATGTCCATCTGTTTTACTATTTCTAAAAAGATCTTATATATTTCTATTTTGTTAACATTGTAGTAATTTTGAGAATTTATACTATAGAGATAGGGGAGGTGGGATAGCACGTACCAGATAATAAATTGCTAGACATATAAAATACCCCCCCAAAAATTTGGATAGATGTGCAACCATCTGCCAACAGCGTGACTTGGCAAGATTTCTGGGAACAAGTTTAGTAGGTAGTGTGTATACACTTCTCCGTATACCAAAACATGTAAAAGCATGTGATATGTGGAGTTCCGTCTATGCACGGCATCTATAAATGGTCTCCTACGAGGCAAATTATGTTGAACACATAAAGCATTAAATTGTTGTACTCTAAGACCCGAACTATTAATATACGCTACCATACCCCTCATTTTGTGAAAAATATCTCCGGCACTAGCTAAACCATCTTGAACAATTAAGTTAATTATATAACAAATACATAGAACATAAAATAATTTACCGTCAAGTACAGTTTGAAGTCTCTCATTTAAGACTTCAATAGCAACTACATTGTTAAAAGTATTATCAAAACTAATATTCATAAGCTTCTTCTTTATTTTAAATGTGGTACATGTATTGATTATAATAGTAACATCTTTAGCAGCATCATGCGGGGGAGAAGGAAAGAGTTTAGAAGTGATGATTCTCTTGTTCACAGTCCAATCAGAATCAATCCAATGGGCCGTCACACAAGCATAATTAACTAGAGTAAAAGGAGATTTTCAAATATCTAAAGTAAGACTAACTCTACCATCAAAGTTATCAAGATAATCAATCAAGCATGCTTTAGCAGCATTATACTGTCTAAGTGCATCGATTCTAGTTCTGTTTCTATGAACCTTTTTTTACAAAGGTTGCACATAGGTATTCATATATTTAGAGTGCTTAACATTATTAGCAAAACTAAAAGCTTGTTCATCGTGAATAATAAATTCAATAAGACTATCTCTTTTGTCTCAATGATTATAAATAAATAACTAACTGTCAAAAGATAACTGCGTTTGACTAGGTTCGACATGCCCTTGATTAGGTGCACACAAAGGGTAATGCCTATTGAGATGTCCATTATCACTATCACACGAAAATAATTTACCATAATACGTACATTGAGCTTTTTGAAAGCCATCACCATAATATCCTCAAAATGATTCCAACATGGAGCTTTCTTTCTTTTTTCCTCCCCTTTTTGGACTTTCGATGGACTAGCGACAGGATTGCTCAGCCCTTCACCATGATGATCGCTTATCAGGGTAAAATTCTGCCCCGAAGTAGTAGTGTCGTCAACCGAGCTGCGCCTTTGACTAAAATGTTGGGTATCTTCTGAAGCAAAATATTCAAACTCTGGAATATTTTGGTTAAACTGCCAATTGGCTTGGGTAGCTATAGCCATTACGGCGGATCTTGAAAATCGAATGGTTGTGGTGATGCTTGTGGTGGTGGTGTTGTTTATTATGGTGCTGAATGCTTGTGGTGGTGGTGGTGTTTATGATGGTGCTGAATGTTTGTTACGTGATTTAAATAATTGAGACATATTGGATGTTAAAATTGTTTGACAAGAATAAAAAATAGATTAAGTAAGAGTAATTAAGTGGAAAAGAATAAAAGTAGTAAATAAATAAATAATACTTGAAAATTTGGAAAGGGTTAGTACTTGGTAACAAATAAGAATGGTAGCAAAGCTTGTGGAATTTTGACAAGAGAGAGTGAGAATATTGGTCTGAAAAATGTGAAGAAGAGAGAGTGAATTTATAGATTTTTTAAAGATCACAAAAGGCTAAAATATCCCTGAAAACGAGTCATTTATAGTTGTTGGGAAGGGTGACCAAAATGCATAAAAGAATTATTAAAAACTTGTTGGAACAAAATTCTCCCCAAGCTAGCCGTTATATAACTGTTAGGGGGTAAAAGTGAAACTTTGCAAAAATATGGTTGTCGGAGGGAAAGATAAAAATTCAAAAAAAATAAAAATAAAAATGGTCCATGGTCGGGGCGGGCCAAATCCGGGTCATTCAGGCCAAGCCTAAAAAAGGGGCAATTGTGGGTTGGGCTATTTTTAGGGCTTGACCCGGGCCTTTTTAGGGTCGAACTGGGCTGGGCTTTTTTGGCTAATACTCCGACCTGACCGGCGGCTCTATATTATATGGCTTGTACATATTCCCCTTTAAGGCCAAGCCAACCTGGGTCATTTTAGGGCCTGGTCAGGCCGGCTGGTGAGCGGCCCGACCCTTTTGACTTTTCTATCTAGAAGAGTAGTACAATTTGGAAAAGATCACATATATTTGTGTGGACAATAGAATTGGATTAGAGCATTTTCAACTTTCGATAATAGATCGCTTCATCAGATAACACTACTCTATATTGTGTGTTTCATTTTGTTTCCTAACATATTATTACAAGTTTCTTATGTGATTTGAACAACTTCTCTAGTAATTGTTTTGAACTACTCTATACTCCTCCACAAAGTTAATAGCAATTCCGTTCTTTACAAAAACTTGTGTTGAATGGGCATGTCCTGCTTACCATTTTTGGCTTTTGAAATGTAGTAGGCGTTGTTCACAATGTGTTTTAGACAGTAGGAGTTGTCTCTTAATGCTTATAGGATGGGACTTTCATCCTACTGATTGTTTGAGTTGGTATTTATACGTCTTTCTCATATTTCTCAAAAAAAAAATGTTTGGGTTGTTCAAAAAGATAGCTTCACTTCTATTCCACGATGTGACGCTCGATTATGTTTCAGATAATTTTCCATTTACAAAAAACATCAAGGGTCAAAGTTCAATGTAACCTATTAAGCATATCTTGGTTTGGAGAAACACCGAAGTTAAGGAACATATCAGGATCTAGAGAGCCATCTAGAGCGACCCTGGTTGCTCATGATATTTGAAAGGATAAGTCATTTTTAAACCCTGTAGTTTGCGACAAAAAAAAAAGGAGGATAATAGGTCATTTGATGATTTTAGAGGGTACGAGGCTTCACTGGTTTGAGGAAGAAGACTTATGGGCAATCATGATTCATGTTGTAGTTTAATAAGGGGTTCTTTTAGTTGGGTAGTCCTTTTTTCTACTTTTCTTGGTATGCTTTAGGTTGTTGCTATTTGTTGCTGCATTTAGTCTCTTAAAAGGTTTTGTGTCTTGTTTAAAGGGACTACTGTTGAAATGAAGGTGTTGGGCCTTTCTTAGCATGTGGATGTCATACTACTACGGACCCTTTCCACCTTCTTTGTAATACTTGTTTCTCTTGTTTTTTTATAATTTGATTTTCGTGGTAGAATTACATTTCAAAAAAAATGCTAAGAATCAATTACAAGAGAAGGTTGTCCCACATGTAGCTACACCAAAGGAAACAAACCCACTATCCAAAACCCTGCATAACTAAAGCTAGTGGCTTTGAATTGCCGGATACTAAGCTATGCTATAAGTACAGAAGTAACATCTGAATAACTTACCCAGATGGATCCATAATACAATGTAAAATCTCACAGAGGTTCTCGCATTTTTTTCCTCATTTTTTTTTTCCTTTCATTTCCTTTTTTTCACTATTTTTATGAACATATCTGACCACTTGCAGCTGTGCCGTCTCGGATCAAATAGGCAAACACTTAATAACCCAAGCTTAGAATTACACTTACTACCTACTATGGAAAATAAGTTAGGTACCTAAAAGGAACTCGATCAGGAAAGAGCTGCAAGGGAGACTACCATCACTAAGACACTAACGTTCCAAGCTCGAAACTTATAAACCCTAGCAATGATTGAGAAATTAAGAAGAGGCCAACCTGCATAAACAGCCTCAAACAAACCACCACCCTCCTTCCCCTCCCCACCCCCACCCCCAACCCCACCCCACCCTACCCTACAAGCAGGAAAATAAAACCCTAACCTCCATTCTAGCACTGTCCATCTTCCTTCACCTTACTTCAGTCAATGAGACATTAATTCCAAAAACCAAAGTTAAGTCCTTGATACTCAGATGAAACCTCCCTACACTCTTCCAGACAGCACATAGACAATTGTAAAAAACAGTCTAGCCAGCATATTGGAAAAAAAAAACCCATGTCTAGTAGTGAAATAAGCCATATCTAGTTTTAAAGTGACGTCCGTGAAAGAAACATGGCATAAAAATGTGTCACCTAATACGAGGTGTTGTGGGGAAAAAATGTGATACCCCGGAAAATACCAGAAATTAATCTAACGTGAGTTTGATTAATCAAGGGGTGCTATTTTTATTAAGTAGCAATATGTTGGTGATGATTAAGTGTTAGGGAGCTAAATAGGGGGTTAGTGTGGTCTTGGGGGGTTAGAATGTAATTTTGGAAAGTTAAGGGCGCAAAAAGGTAATTTGAAAATTATGGTGAACGAGATGCATATTTTTATTAATTAGCTCATTTTGATCATGAGTGGGCGTTAGGAAGTGGAATGAGGGGTTAGGGTAATTTTGGGGTAAAATTATAATTTTTCGAACTCGAGGGGTCAAAATATAATTTTACAAACTTGAAGGGCCAAAGTGCAAAATTTGAAAATTGTACTTAGTTGTCAAGATGATAGCAACGAAGTCACTGGACATGGCCACCTGGCATGGTGACTAATGCAATGGAAATTCCTTACTTGCTTAGGGAAAGAGAAAAAAAAATAAGGAAGAAAATTCGGGAGAAATAAATAAGAAAGAAAGAAAGAAAAGAATAGAACAGTGGAATGAAATAAGAAACAACAGGAAGAAATAAATAGAATGAAACAAGAAACAGGGGAGGGGGATAGGGCCTCGACAGATAAGAAATCAGAGAGAGAAGGGTAACTCCCCAACCCTTTAGTGAGTATTCTATTGTGTGGTGGTGTGTGTATTCACTGTGTGCGCATAAGTGTGTGACTATAGTGACTGCGTGTGTGTGTTCTTCGTGCGCAAGTGGATGGTGAGTGGTTGTGGAGGGAGTAGTGTATGGAGGGATTTAATGTGGTGTAGGATTGATGGGGATGAAATTTGTGGGACTGTGCTTGTGAGTTGGTGGGTGTTCACTGTGTGCAGGTGCGTGTTCTTGGTTGTGGGTGTTCAGGTGTGTGTATAAGTGTGTGAATTGTGTGTAAATTGTATGTTTAAGTATGCATTAGAATGTAATTAAAGTGGTAGAATGTGGATTTAATGATTTGGAATGGATTGAAAGTGAAGTGGTGGGTGTTTGTGAAGAATGTGCGTAGGCGTGTCTAAGGAGCATCTCGGCTGGAGGTTGAAGAAGAAAGGTGTGAATGGCCTGAGGTGTTTTTGTGTGTGTAGTAATTCAAATAGTGACTATTTTTGTCACTAAAAGTAGGAAATTAATTTAGGCAGACACCCTCAAATTTTTAAAAAATAGTTAGGATTAGATTTAGACAAAGTGCAAAAAAGGGACCCTAGTTATTTTTAGAAGATCTATATCAGGGAAACATTTCAGATTTTTTCGAAGACTGGAAAAAGGTTAACCAATACGAGGAACTTTAAAAATTTACAGTGTAATTTAAAATATCAAACTAGTGCGGTTTTGCACAAAACTTTTACGGGGACCCTAGGATGTCGAGAATTTTCATTTTTCAAGATTTTGGATTATTCTGAAGTCATTTGCTATTTTTGCCCGAATGGGCCGGTTCAGGATTTTTGGACAAAAAATTTCTAAAATAATTTTTAGCTTAAGAATGACTTTGGGAAGATAAAAATTAACATTTTTAGTACTTTTGGGATTTTTTTGGTATCAGGAACCCTCGGGGGGGGGGGGTATTCTGTAATTTGCCACCTAGAGATGGGTGTTTTGGTAATTTTTCCTCTAAAATTTTGTGAGAGACTATTTGGCCTATAAATTATGTAGTACATCTAAAAAGTAGTTGTAAAGCGGTTTTGGGTGTTGGTGGTGTAGCGGCCATCGGGGATATTTTGGTAATTTGTCATGTTGACGCCAAATTTTAGGGAACGTGCGTAATTCAACGTTTGAAATGGTGGGAAGTGAGGAATGATGTTAATACATTGAAATAATGAGACAGTGGCTATTGCTAATGCGTTGGTAAGGCTAGGTTAAGGATCCGGTTATCGAATCGAATTGACTAGCTATTGTAAGACGCTATGAATGATTAAGTGGGAAGGGGTAGAATAAGGAGTGCGTATATGTAGAATGATTTCTAATGAGTAGAGTATTATTTGACTAGGTGATGCAGCTCGTTGCGATCAGAGGTTGCAAGTTGCTTTGGCTATAAGCCAATCAGGTAAGGACATTGTTGTTGTGATATGCTAATTCATTGTTTCGATTAGCATGCCATGTTAATGACGTGTCGTTGAATTCTTGTTGTTAAGATTGGATGTCGGTAGTCATTGCGACCAGTATACATATATTTGAATTGTGTTGTTGAGGACTTAAGGTAGAATAAATTTCCTTAGTCCGCCCTATTAATAGAATTTAGTGAAGATGACGAGTTTTCTAGTATGCTATGATTCGATTCAATTAGCATACCTGAAGTGGATGATGATGTTGCGTAGGGGTTATCGTGTGGTTGTAAAATGTCGGCAGTTAGTGATAGCCGATATCTCTTATCTTTGAGAACACCATTGAGGACTTGTGGCAAACTTCTCCCGAGTTCGCCCTGTCGTTGATGATGATGTTGTTGAGGTCGTTGTGTGTTGTTGTGAGATGTCGGCACTTATTGGCAGTCGACATTCCTCTTATGTAAGAACATTGTTGAGGGCTTGTGGTAATCTTCTCTCAAGTCCGCCTTGTTAATGATGTTATGTTGAACTTTTGCTGTTAGGTCTGAATATTGGTTGATCTTCTGATCTAATATTCCTTGTTGAGATGTGTTCTTGAGAACATAAGGTGAAATAAATTTTTCCTTAGTCCGTCCTGTTGAAGAAGTCCCGCTGCTGGGTTGTAAGGTGGTTAGGGAAAGCACTCTAGATAAGTTCCCTTCTTGTTGACAATGTCTCTTCAATGTATTTGAGACTGAGATGAACATCCCGTAAAATGGGACATCAATATAAGGAGGATGGCCTATTTTTCCAAACCTATTCTGGTTGTACCCAAGGGCCCAATAAGGGTCCCATTTCACGCGAACACGTCAACGAATTCAACAGTCAATTCTTCAACGCTTCGAACCGGTCAAAGTGCGGGCGCCCAAGTCATGTGCATTCTTTGCTTCACACGCCTCACGCGCGACTTAGTCACAAATTATTTTACATCAACGTCACTCACGGTACCATGTTCGTCGCGCCGCGACGACCTGAACATCTCTTTCACCAAAAACATCGACCGACAGTGCAACCGGGGCAATGGGGTCAAGGGGCAAAGGCCTTGGCCAACCCCATGGGGTCGGCCTCGGCCTCCCATAGGGGTTGGCTTTGGCCTTCCCCCCCCCCCCCCCGGTTCTTCACTTTTTGTGCAAAGTCCTTTTTTGCGCTTTGTATGTGACTTTAGCACCTTGTTCGTTACATGGGTATGATTCATGTCGACACGCTTGTCGCAACGCAACTTTTAGATTTGTCATTGCTCGTCAAAACACCTACCGTCGGCGGGCCCAAAGTTCACCGAAAGAGGGAGTGGCATTGGCCTCCCTTCATAGGAGTTGGACATTGGCCTTGGCCACCCCTTAGGGTCGGCCTCGGCCTCACCAAGGGGTCGGCCTCGGCCTCCCCAGGGGTGGGGGCCTTGGCCTTCCCCCAATCTTTGGCCCATGGCCTCTACTCCCGCACGCACTTGTTTTCTCAAGTCTTTGCACCTCCGCAATGTTTACGGACGTTCGTACATCAACCTCGCAAAGTTCGTCGTCCATCAACCTCCCGACATCTGTCATGCATCAACCTCACGACGTCTGTCTTGCATGAACTTCGCGACGTCCGTCGTGCATGAACTTCGCGACGTCCGTCGTGCATGAACCTCGCGACGTCCATCGTCAATCAACCTCGCAACGTTCGTCATTCATAAACCTCGCAGCGTCCGTCATACATCAACCTCGCGACGTCCGTCATCCGCGACCGCGCACCGCTCCCACAATGCCCGTCGCCCAAAGTCGTGCACTACCACCAAATGACCCGTCACTGACGACCGCGTACCATCACTTCCAACTTTGTCATTACTACATGTTACATTCATCATCTTGTTATGACAGGTACACTCAGCTCAAATCCTATCTTCGGGACACCCGATGCGTGCCTGTGCACCGTCTCTGTGACGTTCGTCGCAGCGCCCATGCGTCATTCTTATGACATGTGCCCCAGCACCAGGTATATGCTCCGCGACATTCGTCTCCGCGCCCATGCGCTATTCTTATGACATGTGCCCCAGCACCAAGTATTGTCTCCGCGACGTTCGTCACCGTGCCCATGTGCCACTTTCATAACATGTGCCCTGGCACCAAGTATATGCTCCGCGACCTTCGTCGCCGCGCCCATGCACCATTCTCATAACATGTGCCCCGGCACCAAGTATTGTCTCTGTGACGTTCGTTGCCGCGCCCATGCGCCATTCTCATGATACGTGCCCCCAGCACCAAGTATTGTCTCCACAACATTCGTCGCCGCGCCCGTTCGCCATCTCCATCACATGTGCCCCTGGCACCTTACTCACTCTGCCGTGTCCATGCGTCGCGCCACTGACACAGTCGTGCCCCTTGGCTCTCTATCACACTACCATGCTCCTTGCATCGGTCCATCCTTTCACCACACCATGCGCACCTTGCCTTGGTCGTGGAACATGCTTCGACCCACTCTCCGGAGTGTGCAACATCATGCAGGGATAGGCGACTCCTCCGAGACACTATCTCTGCCAGAGAGCTCTTCAACTCCCCTTCTGCCAGGTAGACGGCTCCTTCGGGATGCTACCTCGGCCAGTCGGGTAGACTGCTCCTCCGGGATGCTACCTTGACGCGCTCCGAGTGCTCCTGCACAAGGACTCATGTGAGGATAGGCGACTCCTCTGGGACACTATCTCCGCCTGGGAGCTCTTCAACTCCCCTTCTGCCAGGTAGACGGCTCCTCCGAGATGCTACCTTGACGCGCTCCGAGTGCTCCGGCACAAGGACTCACCGCGGGGATAGGTGACTCCTCTGGGACACTATCTCCGCCAGGGAGCTCTTTAACTCCCCTTCCGCCAGGTAGACGGCTCCTCCGGGATGCTACCTTGGCCAGTCGGGTAGACGCCTCCTCTGGGATGCTACCTTGACGCACTCCGAGTGCTCCGGCACAAGGACTCACTGCGGGGATAGGCGACTCCTCCAGGACACTATCTCTGCCAGGGAACTCTTCAACTCCCCTTCTGCCAGGTAGATGGCTCCTCCAGGATGCTACCTCGGCTGGCCAGGTAGATGACTCCTTCGGGATACTATCTCCGTCAGGGAGCTTTTCAACTCCCCTTCTACCAGGTAGACGGCTCCTCCGAGATGCTACTTGGCTCGTCAGGTAGACGGCTCCTCTGGGATGCTACCTTGACGCGCTCTAAGTGCTCCGGCACAAGGACTCACCCGGGGGATAGGCAACTCCTCCGGGACACTATCTCCGACAAGGTGTCTTTATGATGACATCATCATCTCAACCTCTATAAAGAGAGGTCTTGAGAATTCATTTGGACGGTTGGACATTTTTAGAACACTTTCACTTTCTCACTCTAAAATCTTAAAGAGAGAAACATATAGGACCCTAACTCTGGACCTAAGCATCAGACCGTGACTGTCATCTTATATTCATCCTGCGCTATCGCCCTCACAGCATTGCCACTCTCAAGCTCTGTCTGGGAAGCCCTTGGTCTCTGCCCTTGCTCCGCCCTTGCTGTGTCTCACATCAACATACTTGGCATCTAACTCGGACTGCATTCCTTGTGGCACCTCCATGTCAACAGCGAACCCACTTTCCTTGGCATCACCTATGAATTATGATCACTGGCCAAAGAGGATGAATGTCGCACGAGCAGAGTTTGTCGTGTTTGATTGAGTCTTGTCTGTCGTGTCCACGTGCATTGCATTTGATTTTCTTTTGATGCTGATGATTTTAATGATTTGTATTTCAATGATGTTTATCTTACGACCTTGGATTTCGGGTTCACTTGCATAGTCAGTCAGTCAGTCTTGTCCATGAGGAGGTGGCAATATGCTGTTCTGTTGAGCCTTAAAGCCTCTCAGTCTAACAAAAGAAAAATTATAGTTTGACAAGTTATGTTGATGCTGAAATTTATTGACTAATCTTGATTCATTACTATCGTTAAGATAATTATTATTCCTCTGAGTCTTTTGAATCATTTGTACACAATACTCCTCGTGTTGTCTTTACTGGGCGATTTGTGCTCATTCCTTATGTTGTATTGTGCAGGCTATAAGGTTGACCAAGGAGAACTCTCTAGGAACGGGAAGAGAAACAAGCTAGAAAAGTTGAGCAAGGGGATAAGTTGTGTGAGGTAAGAAAAGCTGGAAATGGTGAGATAAAGATTGAGCTGCTAGATAGGTTGATAAGTGTTACACGACTACAGTCATATATTAGGTTAGTCTTCTGCTGCAGTATGATATATGTTTGTAGGAAATTTTTTTGTAAGGACGCATTTTAGAACGTCTATTAATGATGTATGAATATGAGGATGTAGTTGTTCTGTATTCAGCACAGGGTTTTAAATGTAATTATGATCGATAACTCAACTCAGTGATGTCACCTGGGTTGAGGGTGTCGCAAAAAAATTAAGACCAAACAAGTACCTATGCCATCGGCTATATTTTTCCTGCCAAAGATCATCGGCAAGTAGAGAGTAGTAGTGTAGACTTGGGCCACTGCAATTCTAACCAAACGTTGGAGAATATTTTAGCAATCACCAACAACTTCTCTGGTGACCGTCAGCATATATTCTGGCCACCGACTTTGCAAATACTCCGGCAATCTCCCAGTCAGTTTTTCACCTTCTAATACTTCAATCGTGGCGTCAAATTCACTGCTGACTTTTTCACTGTTTCATTATCGCCAGCTTTTTTCAATTTGAGCCTCGAATCTTGCACGCCAGCTACATCGTCGGCCATGGCCGTCGAAGCCCCCAAAGTATAGCCAATCAACACTAACACGTTCAATTAGAAATGGATATACAACTCCATCCACCACTGATAGGCCATCATTGCCGCCGTTCAAGGTTCCGGCGAAGGATATCTTGCCTTGTCGCCGAAGCAAAGTTCTTGGCAATAGATCGACCTTGCCACTATAGGATGCTCACTAGGCAGTCGTGATTATTGTCGGATGAGATTTTGCAGCCGACCCTAACCCCGATCTCTACCACTGGAGGATTTCTAGTCACATGAGACCATTGCTCAACCAAAATTACTCTATTCCAATAAGATTAACTATACCGGAGACTGGCGGCTGCCCCACACGCACTAACACAGGATGAGGCGGCGGGGGAGGCATAGTTAAGGTTTGCAAGGGGTGTGGTTTTAAGAGAGAAGAAATAGAGTTGATAAGCCATTTTGTTTCTCTTGTTTGGTGTCAAAGAAAAGACCAAAACCATAATAAAACTCGACTGTTAACAAAAAATACAAGTTCTAACAATTTTGAAAGTGAGAATAGTAGCGAGAGCTGAGAGTGAGCAAAGACACTCCTTATTGTGTAGCCTATGCTCACATGCAAAGTGATGGGATGGAAGAGAAGTGCAAGTTCCATAAAGCCAAGCAAAATGACCAGCATATAAGAGGGTTCCTAGGGCTGTGGAGGGCAAAAGGTCAATACTAATAGCTAGTCATAGATCATGATACCATTCAACCCGCCATGGGGAACTCCTTTTTATTCTCAACTTGTTCGAGGATCTCAAGACAAAAGGTGTGTTGTAAGTGTCCACTACTTTCAGGGCCCCCCTAGGCAGGGAAATACCCCAACTAACTTTGCATATAGAATTACAGTTAGACATAGCAAAAAGTACGCGGACCGTTGAAAGAACCTGGGTACGAGTACCAAAAATCAAACCCATTAATATTTTACATGTACCCAGACTGGACCTGTAACTCCTTGTTCATTCTAGGCTGGATATGGGTTACCCAGTTGTGTGTGTGTATGTGTGTGTGTGTATATATATATATATTCAAGGCTTTGTCTCCCTCATTTGCCTCTTTCTCTTCTCTCTCTCTCTCTCTCCTCTCTCTCTCTCCCTCCCCTGTCACTCAGCTCTTTACTCTTCGAGGCCACCACCTTGCTCTGCCTGATGTCGCCTCTCTCTATCTATCCCTCACCCTCACTCTGTCAGTCTCCTCTCAAAGATCGGCGTCCGGCGATCGCCATTCTTCCAGTCCACCGCCGATCGAGAAGCTCACATCCCCATGCCGCTGTTCATAACAAATCGACACAGAATTCTACCAGGAGCGGAAGATTTTATTTTGGATTTTTTTACGCATGTGATTTTGTATTTCTGTTGAAATTAAGTATTGTATCTTTTATTGTGAATGAGGAGTGGAGTTACATTTCTGTTAAAAATTAAGTAAATTATTTTGGATTGTGGGTGGGGGATGGGGTTGAATGCTTGTTGTTGTTGTATTTAACATGTTACTTGATATGGTTTTTAATTTTTAATTTTTGCTTAATTGGTTATAACTTTAACAACTATCAAAAATAAGAACGCTGCTAGCTGAAAAAAGCAAAAGAAACAAATATATAAATATGGGAGCTGATCCGTTGAGAACGTTAGCAAAATAAAAAAAAAGTTGCTAGCACGATCTGACCGTTCACGCACGATCTGTGGACGGTCCAGATTTTTTTTTTGCCTTTTTTTAAGTACATCCGCTACATTATGTAGCGGATAATATTTTTGACAAAAATACCCTCGAACTTGAGGGAGCTACAGTAGTTCGATGGAACTACAGTACTCGTCCGCTACATAATGTAGCGGACGATAACTCTTAACTACTCTCTTCATTTTTCCTTTGAACAAACTATGTTCTTATCGCTCTTTCTCTCTTGAATTTTTATGATATTTTCCTTTGAACAAACCGTGTTCATCATCATTTTCACATTCTTTATTTAAATATGCCAAGAAGTTCAACATGAAGAAAGACTGTAGAAAGTGGTTCTTCTTCCCATGGACTCAGCAATCTGCCACCTCTTGTATCCATCAAGTTAATCTTGAATTCACCAGAGTAGACGGCATGGCCCTCACCATTAAGCTCTCTACAACTAATGCACGACCCACCGCATATTTGACCCTTCTTTTCTATGTTGCGGCTCCACCATGAAGAAGAAGAAAACTAGAGCCACAACCCATTCACAAATGCAGTTTCCACCAAAGAGGAAAAAAAAAGAACATGGTTAGAGACATAAACATATGAGGCACGACCATAACCTTTTCACCATTTTTGTGAAAGCCACCTCCATTGACCACCTTCACCGTCTCACTCATCATTGATCCACCAACACTGTTCAACCAACATCAATGATCATTGTTCAACCACCATTAAATTGACCAAGACAAGATTTGATTCTGCACATAGACAAATAGATACCCACCACCACAACAACCACCGTTGCCGCCTTCAATCGGTGTCACCACCGTCCGTCTATCCTTCAATTTCACTCACTAATTCTACAAATCTTGCTACAAAAATGTTGGTCTCTGCAATTTTCGGCACTAGGATTTCCGTCATACCACATCCTACCTCCCTCTGCCGTCGAGAACCGATGGCGGTGCTACGAAGGTAGTGCCTCCAAGAGTGGACAACGGCTCTGGCAGTTTCGGGCTTATGACGGCCTCCTTTTTAGATCTGCATCTTCATAATATGACATAGAGAATGGGTACAAGGGAAAGGGAGAAGATGAGAGATGAGGAAGAGAGAGAAAAGAAAAGGATTGTCTGTCTTTTTTCAGGTCTGACATATGGGTTGTCTCTTTTCCAGAGAATAAAAGGAGTTGTCTCTTTTTCTCATCCGCTACATTATGTAGCGGACATATATAAAACGCAAAAAAAAAAAACAAGATCTAGACCGTTGATATATATATATATATATATATATATAGCCGATCCATTAAGAGCTCTAGCAAAATAAGAAAATTTGCCAACGCGATCTGGCCGTCCATGCGCGATTTGTGGACGGTTCAGATTTTTTTTTTTACATTATTTTTAAGTCCGTCCGCTACATTATGTAGCGAATGACTTCTGACTCTCTCTCTCACCCTCTCATTGATTTTATGTCTCCTTTCTGACTTGTCTCCTTCTCTCTCCTCTCTAACATGTTTCTCTTTATCTCTCTCTCTCTTTCTCTCTCTTTCTCATCTTCCTCTCCCCTCCTTTCTTCTTTCTTCTTTTATCATCGTCAGAAAGAAAAAGAAGAAAACAACAGCCTGTTAGGATTTTGACCCCGTGTGGTGGCGACACTCCCTTCGGTGGTTCGGATGAATCACTGCCGGCAGCATCCTCTTCTCTTTTTCCTTTTTTTTTGTTGAGTTATTGTGATTGTATTACTGCTCCGGCAGCTTCACACTGACGGCGGTGGTTTTGTGGTGCCTAGGCCTGTGGTAAAACTGCGTTGACAGCGTGCAGTGGTTGCGCCCATTGGCGCAACTGGTTATCGAATAGTGGAGTCGTTGCCTTCCCAAAAGGCCTGCCTGGTAATGATGGTGATGAGACGAAATGGCGCCGGTTGCACAGTCTCGGTGGCGCAGATCTGGCCATGGTTATTATGATTGCGCCGATTGTTCCAAATTCAGGCAAGATCTCCAAGATGTCAACAACCTAAAGATATACCATGTTTAATTTCAGCCCAAATTTATGTCAAGTCGTGGAATCTGACGTGTTTTTCATGTGTCGGATTGGATGTGTGTTCCAACGCCATAGCCAGGGAGCCATTTTTGTCATACAGCCTGGAGGGACTTGGCATGGTTCCACAATTTCCTCCTTTGGCTGGGTGGATCCTTTTACATCTCAAGTTTCTGCCATTTTGACTGGGTGGACTTTTAAGTTTCAATTAATTTAATCGGGTAGGAGGAGGTTTGCTCGCTACTCTCACTGTATGGTCTGGGGTTTTAAAACAGTTTGCTTAGAATACAGGCTTTGTTGGGCAGATGGCTTTCGAGCTATTCTTGAGAACCGGCGACTTTGTCAATGGGGCTAAATATCCAGGCCTTCTCACAAACATTAATGGAAGCAGCTCACACTTTGCCCAGAGAGAGAGAGAGAGAGAGGGGAGAGGAGGACGAGAGAAGAAAAAAGTAGTGAGAGAAAAAGACAAGTCAAAAAGAAGAGAAAAGAAAAGAGACAAAGAGAAAAAAAAAAAGTCAGAACATTAATGAAAGGAGAGAGAAAGAGAGTCAGAGCATTAATGAAAGAAATGAGAGAGAAAGAGAAAAAAATATCAGAAAATTAGTCTACTACATAATGTAACAGATGAGCTATTTTAAAATTAGAGGATATTTTTATCGAAAAATCGTCCGCCACATGATATAGCGGACGAACTTAAAAAATAAAAAAAAAATCTAAATCGTCCACAGATCGCGCGTGGACGGCCAGATTGCGCTGGCAACTTTTCTTATTTTGCTAACACTATCAACGGATCAGCTCCCTATATATATATATATATATATATATATATATATATATATATATATATATATATATATATATATATATATATATATAAACTGTGGTTATTAAACTCTATTTATTTACTTGCAAGTAATACCCGACCCGCAAGGGTAATGTACAGACATTAAAGAAGACTATCTAAAAAAATTGGGTAAAATTTACCCGTCCTGCTTTTACCCTACCCGACCGGATATTACCCGTAACCTACGGGTAAACCATTTGCCAAGTCTAGAGTAACACGAGACCGGTACCTTACAGGAATAGCAAATCTTTAGCAACTATTAATATCTTCTGGCAACACGTTGATCCTCTCCTTGCTTGAATTTCAAACATGATATCTTGGCGAACTTGATCGAAAACCAAGGAAACAGGGGCAGGCAGACCAGAGGAGCCAGAGGCTACACAAGGATTGAAGGCAGAGGACTGAATCCACGTGGGAGTAGTGTACCAGAGACGAACTTTAACGGTTTCAAATCGAGAGGGTGGGTAAAGACGTGTGAGAGCTCCTCCCCCTTTAATCCCATGGAAGATGAGGAGATCACCTATAAAGTACCACCAGATGTAAACAACACAATCACGTGTTAGGTACAACTAGCAAAGTCATCACTTGATTTTGGCACACTTCAAATAGCGCTAATACAACCCACAAAGTCAAAACCACGAGCATCATACCAAACCGACGTATAGAACATCTTAATCCACAATGTCTCTATTATTCTCTTTATCAAACAACAAAACTACCACCATCCCGTGAATACCTTATAACAGCAGCAGAGCCGACACTCAAGACACGGTAAACATTGTTCCCAGTGCCCCCAACTCCGTCTGAGCTTTTCTCATCTCATTACTAAAGTACAGAGTTGTCTAGACAAAATTGTCCCAAAAAGGGCTTGACCACAAATTGGGTTAATTACACATCAAGCTGTCATTTTGAAATCTGCTGTGTATGCATCGCAAGTGGTTGCTGTGTAGTCCCTGACAAAGCATAGAATAGCAAATCAAGTCGGCCTTCATTCAGTGCCGAAAACCTCTTTCACACCAAGCCCAACTAATGTAACTCGTGAATCCTAATATCAGATCTTTTTGATAATCTGGACAACATCTTCATCTTCAAGTTCATGCTCCTGGTGTACAGCACAGAAACATCAAACACGACTTAACGTCACAAATGCAAATGAATTATAAGCCGGAAGTAAAACTAACAATACAGAAACGAGTGTACAGAAAATTTTAGAGAAACTTAGCACACAGCCTTAGTTCAGAAAATTCACCTTGCCAACCCTTTGTGGCTTATGTTTCGCGCTTGAACCCCAAACGAGTGCGCTGTATCATGAAACCAGATCAATAAGTTAATTCAGCAAGGCAGGTTGGCAACAGCTATTTGTCATTAACAGCCAAGACTGAAGTAGCTAAAAGGGAGCAGAACTAGCCCTCGCCATTCTCCCAACAAAAGCAGTAATGATTAAGGTCCATCGAAGTAGAGTGAAGGTAAAAGTGAGAACAATCTGAGGAGTGTGCGTGCTGCTGGCTACCTTCCAGAAAAGGACATGTAGAACATTTTTGTGACCAGTTCCTAACATGCGAACACACATCGTTTATGTATAATTTTGGCATAATTATAGGGGAACAGCAACTCTTGAAAAAGGTTTGGAACGCGGCCAACTCAACAAGCATATAATACAAATGATCGACTTTCACAAAATCAACAAGTATATATTACGGATGAGCTAGTTGAAATTGCTCTTGCCATGAGGATTCACCCTCGGTTCGTAATGGAACATATCCCATCCCAAGAAGCAACATGAAAGATAGTAATTGGTGAGCCTTTAACAATGAACAATGGAGCACAACACGAAGAGCAAATTTAACCTGGGCCAGCAACGAACCCCGGCCATAAGAAAAGTATTAAATGCATGTTCCCTTTCAAGGATTGAAACTTCTACAGTAAACTTTCAGTATGAGATTAAAAAACAGCACTCACTACTTAAATTGTTTGAGCATATCCTTGTGAATTCGGGTGCAGAAGTCCTCAACTGTCCTCTTCTTTGATGAAAGGATTACAGGGTCCTCGTAGTCTGGATTCATCCCCTTGGGTTTTGTGTAGATGCGAGTTAAACTGAGGTACTCCCATATCATCTCTAGCAGGCCATCAAGGTTCCATTCTAGGTGAGCACTGCAGCAACTCACAAGGGTCATTTAAGAAATGTACCCAATCCTACCATTAGTAATATCTGGTTTCTAAATAGACTAAGACGATGAATTTACCTCAGCTACAGTTAAGAATAAAGTGACTTCAGAGCAAATAAACTTCTAAGTTTAGGAACCCAGGTTAATAACAACGGGATGTCGTTGATTGTGATTTGCCGGACATCCGGTACACGGATACTTTGCAAAATGGTGAAAGACAGCTTGTTTTGTCATTCAATAATGACTCTCAAAGCAAATATCAATAGATATTTAGTGTGAGTGGCACTTACATAATTTTTATGTTGTAATCCTGGCAAGGGAGAAGGATCAATTGTCTTCCAATCGAATTAATCATAGTAATGTTTTCAATCAATTTAATTCGCTGTTTACTAGCCTCTCATGAACAAATGAATTAAACCTCAGCTAACTTCGTTCATCATTTTATTCTCCACTATGAAAGCATAAATTTGCAACAAGCCCTTCACTAGAGGTATTTGACAGCATGAAAGATTACCTGACCGGACAGTAGTGTGGAAGTTTATCCAGAATCTCTAACTCTTCAAGTGTAATTTGATCGATCTTGTTGACAACGTAGATGCAAGGCGTATATACCCTACTGCCTTCAATAACATCTATGAGATCATCAGCAGTTGCATCATACCTTAGAGTTACATCAGCATTGTGTATTCTGTATTCACTACATATCGCCTTGACAGTATCAAGGTCCAGATTTGTATTGGCAACCGTTGATGTGAAATTAATCCCACCCTTTTCCTTTTTTCTAAATGTCAGATTTGGAGGTTCCTTGTTTAATCTGTCATAAGGAAGAGGTAAGAAGCAAAAAACAAAGGCATCAGGAAGAATAGAGAGTAGGAGCAAAATGCAAGGTATAATTAATGGGCAAATACGTAATAATGCAATTGCAGTTGTTCTAAGGTAAAAAGACAAATAAGAAGCGTGACAGATATAGATTGCTATCACAAACACCGTTCAAAGACAATATTCTTCAAAACAAATTACAATTCATTTTCTTAATTATGTGAGTAGAAAATAAATATTTAGGGTTACAAATAATTAAAAATCAAAAGATTATTTCATCACACATCTCAAACTCACTGCAATTCACGTTGTTCAAGAGTTGAAAGGCAAGTTGTCATAAAGCAAGAAACTTCATCCTGACATGGTAAATTCCCATGCGTTAAGGAGAGGATACAACATTTAAAATAAGAAACAAAAAGCTCTTCCTCTACCCCATCTAACGCTTTCGGACTTAATTCTAAATTTGTGTTATTGGCTGGGATTTCTAAGCTCCCTGTTATCAAAGTATCGAGAGCACTTGCTACAAAAATGCACATCCAAGGACAATAATCATATTTCTTAAACCCATCACCTTAAAAAATATTGCAACGACAGGTTAATATTTTCAATTTCTCCTATGTGGGTGCAAAAGAACATTACATGGGTTCGCATGAAGGAACAGGTCCACAGAACCACAAGAAAAGCCATTTCAGCGCAGCAGAACCTATCAAGCATCAACTGTCCTTAATGCAAGGACAGCTTATAAAGCAATACAGGGCAACCAAGGACGTATAGGCCATGTTTTTTAGGGCGGACAGCGGCTCGACTGGAGTATCTCCAATTTAACATTCTGTATGAGATAGAGAACGGGAAGCCAATCGGTCGTGGTTTGGTGTCTGTGGATAAGGGCCTCAATGCCAGTGTTCCCTAAATTGTTCTGGATAGCAATAGATGAGCTGTTTTGGTTCCCTTATCTGAGAGTGATTAATGCAGGACAGTGTAATCAACTATCAGATAAGTTTAAGTTGTCAGGGAACGCGTAACCAATCCTTATAGGGGTTACCTTTTCGCAGGCTTCCCTTACGGTCTCCCATGCTGAGAGAAGACTCAAAGTTGGGACCTTTCACTCTGCTACCACTTAATGCAGGACACAGCAACCAACTCCGCAAAAGATAAGTTGTTAGGACAGGCGCAACTAGTCCTTATAAGGATTACCTTTTCCCTGGCTTCCCGTCTCTCTCCCCCTCCCTCCCCAAAACAAACCAGTCGGCCCCATACCTGGCCACCCACCGCAGTAAGACCAGCTCATAGGCAACCCAACCGAAAGATCCCATTTAGGCCACCCCACCCCAATGGTTCCCACCTGGACCACCCTGTTCAGCAGGAACAAGGCTCCTGCGTTGGTGGTGTTGTGTGGAACCCATTTCTTAAAAGGTATCTTCAAGATTGGGATATGATCAAGCTATCTCCTTGTTTGAGAAACTTATCTGCTAAAATATGGCAGGTAACTGTAGGATAAGATGTTTTGGATATGTCCTACTAGTCTATTCATTCGGGGCATGACAAAGGCAGTTAGTTTTCTTTTTCGCTCATGGCAAGAAGCACGTTATTCCCATAAATAATCCCGCTAAATTTGCAAATAAAAGAAGGAACCAATCAATGCTTCATGTATAGTACGGCGTTTTGACTGTCAAATGCACCGTGTGATGGTTCAAGAATGGAACAAACTATGATATTGAGAATCTTGAACGTACTGTTCCGATAACCTGGTTTCCTCGACTTTAATAATACCAACATCTGTGAATGGAAGTAGTATACAGTAATATACGCATTCAAATACACATAAGCACATATTCATAGACCATATGGAACAACAAACAAATATATCGCTATAATTGGACGCAGCTCATAAATAATTCAAGTTCTGCCACCCAGCAAAGACTGCAATTCTCATATTTCACTCCCAACTTGTTTATACATATATTATACCACCAGTGCAATCTAAAAATACTTCACTGCCTACTGGCTTGTAATGATTACAAAAGCTGTACATATTAGGAACTATACATTGAAACATTCTTTCTGCTAAACAAAATTTTGATCTGCCAAAGAGATAAATCAAAAGATACACCATATACCTTATGCCGAATCCTTCAAGTTCTTTCTCTATTAGACGTTTGTGAGTTATCGGCTTTATGGCATCCAGAACTATTAGTATACAGTTGCATGTCCTAGCAGTACTGATGACCTGGATGGTGAAAAAAGGGTTGCCAAAGAATGAGTTTGCGGAAATTGTAGATGAACCAAAAAGGTCTAACATAAACTTGCTGTCATTATGAGACTTCTAATTTCTAATGCCACATCGAGAATGGATAATACTGAATATTCAAATATTGTGAACTAACCCCGACATCCCCAACGACGTGACTCACTGTGGTCCAAGCATTTTAAAATCCTAAGATCCGGCTGCTTTGACAACTTGGGACCGTAAAGAGCCACATAATCATGATGCCTTTAAAGCATTAGCCAAACTGGACTACTCTATATAGCATCATGTCAACTTTGACAAGTCATATTTACGTCAACTTTGACAAGTCATAGTTATAAGAGTTTTTGGGAATCGTGATGCCTTCCGTTAGTGCTCTTACATGATTTATGCATCACACGTCAGCAGACATGTGTCTGCCTTTAATCAATCTGAGTGGGCAGCATTCTGACAATCTAAGTAGCCAATATCACAGTAATGAGCCCATACAGATGGCTTTTATCCCGTCCAAGAAGAAAATAGGTACCAGTGAATCAGTAGAAAGACAGAACTGTCTAGAGTGATACAGGCTGGATAGGGCAAATAGCAATAGTTTTACCTGTATTGCTCATTTTTTTGGTGGTATAGTTACCAAATGTTGCTATTGTTGTTATTTTTTTGTTTCTTCATTGATTTCACATGAAATTATTGGTGCTGCCAGGGGTTAATGGTGGGTTTTTTGGTGGTGCTGTAGTGGTGGTGGTGCTGGGCCGAATGGTGGTGGGTTTGTTTGTGGAGTGGTTGTGCTGCCGGGGTGAATTTTCATGATGGTGCACTGGAGTCAATGGTTGGTGGTTTGTTCATCATGGCGGAACGGTGGGGCTGCCGGTAACAGTGGGATTGTTGGTGGTGGGGCTTGATGTTGTAGGACAGGGTGATTGTTGTTTAGGAGGTGGTGGTGACCAGTGAGTGTCATGGCGTTGTGGTGGTAGTGGTATACAGCTGATGTTGAAGCTTGTTGTTTCTTGTTGAAATTAAAATCAGAAAGATATTGCGCATCAAACAAGACTCAAACCAGAAATCAACAATGAAAGACTTCAAAACAAGACAAAAGTTTAGTATCATTTAAGATAGTGCGCCATATTATGTGGCGCACTATTCATAATTAAATAATGTTGAAGTGTGAAAGAGTGGAGGGGTCATTTTGGTACTTCTAAAATTGCGCCAGACTGCTTTTTGCTTTTAGAAAGAAGATCTTGGACCATTTACGTGGCCATGGAGGACAGTTCCAGATGAGTTCGAATATAGGAGTCCATCCCAACTTTGGGTGGAGATGGGCTCCCTCCACCCACCCACACATATACGGGAGCCCATCCCTACCTGAGGTTGGGATGGGTTCTTTCATTCCAACCCATCTTGGACCGTCCACTCCCTCCACGTGGGCAGTCCACAATGCTTTTTCTCAAAAGCAGAAAAACTCATTTGACCAAAATAGTCACTGGCCTCATCTCCCTCCCTCTCTCTCTCTCCTCTCACCTCCCCCCCCCCTCCCTCCCCCCCCCCCAACCCCCTCCATTGCAAAAATCCATCAGGTGTTTAGCAAATTACATTACCTAACCTTCTTTCACAGCTCTGATTTTGATGTTACAACCCACGCTTAGATGAAGCATTGACTAAGTATTGTACTATAGACCCACCACCAACCACCACTTCACTGTATCAATGCAATCCCCCATGAACACTATCGACCATAACCCTTGACCACCACCGTCGAGATGGTCAAAAACCCCACCCCTCCCGCTTTTTTTCTTCGATTTGCATCCTCCACAACCACCACTGCACCATCTCCACTTGAGGCAAAATGCATCGCGAAACCACCACTATCTCCGATGCGGCCTCTGCGACAGCCGACTGCCACAGTTACATAGCTTCAGCACCACAGAACAACCCGTCAACAGAGCACACTCAAACCAATCCACCACAGAAATGTCTTACGCACTTCCACCATCATCTTGCATCCTGTCAATACACCCCATCTAAACCCCACAATTCATGTCATCCCTACGGTGTTGCGCGAAGTGACAATGTAGTCCACCGTCACCAAGATCTGGGAATGGTTGTGGTGTTGTGGTAGTGGATGTGCCGGTTCAATTGGATAATTTTTTTCGTGCATGGTGCGTTTTAATCTATGGAGATTGTTTTATAGATGGCGGTGTTAGTGGGTTTGGTGTTTGGTGGTGGAGGTGGAGGTGGGGGTCTTGACGATGGTTGATGTCGGTGATGATGGTTGTTTGATAGTGGTGAAGGTCAAAAGACCAGACACCAAAATTTCTTGAACCTTTTTTTCACTTATTCCACAGTCCGCCATATTTTGGTGTTTCTCTAATTAAATGCATCCAACACGTTTCAACTAAAGTGAAAAAAAGGTAGATGGGAGCTTTGGCCATTGAAATAGTGCGCGAGATTGTCTGGCTCACTAACCTTTTCTTTTTTAATAATAAAAGGTGAAATGCAAGGAGCCATCCCAACCATGGGTGAGCAATTGCCATAGAAATCTCTATCTGCATTAACTGTATGTGTGTGTATATATACTCCACATGGAAGGTCCAAGATCGGTTGGAATATAGGGAGCCATCCCAGAGCTGGGTGTGGATGGGCTCCCATGTATACATGTGTTTGTGTGTACAATTAATGCTACAACATGACGAATATTCAATGTTTCTGCAATGTAAGCAATGCGAAAATGGAATGCAGAGAAGAACTATGGCCACTATATGATATCGTTTCTTCAAGCGCATCGATAAGTAATAGTTATGAAAGATGACCCACATTGGACAATGACCAATTATATCAGAAAACAAACTATTAATAGCATTACTTGCACATAAATTTATGCGGTCAAATGAAGCATCATGCAGCAAATTCTCCATATTGAGTTCTCTAAAGCAACTGACATATAGGTGAGTCTTTCACATAAGAGGATCATCTTTTATGGAAAAGCAACATATTCATTGTTGGCTAAGATCAAAATTACACTGGAAAACATATCATAAAAAAACTTGTACTGAATCGTATTTCCAGCTCTCAACCTAAATGTAAAACGCCCTACAAAAAGGACTGCAGAAACCCCTCTACATGTTAATAACAAATTTATACTCAGCTAAGCTAACTTCAAATGATGCAAAGGCCCACATTAACCTAGAAACTCAAGCCTACGCGTCAAAAGATAATTACATCATAAGAAAAGTCTCAAGGCACCACGTCAAGAAAATGGACATTGAAATCTTTCGAAAAGAGTAAGTCAAAGATAATGTAGTAAATTTCCAACTATCAGGCACACAAGTATGTTGTGCTATCACCAGTAAGCCATAGCATGTAAATAATAAGCAGATGAGTAGACAACAAAGGTCACATTTTACCTGTCTTCCTCTACCCTTACCGTCCTTTGCACCTTCAATAATACCAGGGAGGTCCAACAACTGCCAGTAAAATACAATTAGAAACCAAAATTTCCTAAGATGTACCAAAAGCGAAATGATGGTACAATGTCGAAATACCAGAGATATGACATCCAAACTTCACTTTTATGTTTGAATAAATTTACGAAATTGAATAAAGGGGATTACAATAGACAGGATTAAGGCAGATGACATTAAGGAAAAAACAAACGTTAAGCTATCATCAAAGTTACCCCATTTTCTCCCCCATAAACAAAGAAAAAACAACTCAAAACATGAAAGAGAGGAAGCAATGCTTCAAATAATTATTCAAAACAATGTATCACCCTTCTAGGCCAAAAATAGAACATCTATACCAAGCTGGGGCCGACTCGCCCACCCTGACTATGTATGTACTTTGCTACAGGATTTGGGTGTCTCCCATGCAGGGAGGCAACCAAACTATATTCACCACATTATATTTCCAGTAAACGATAGCATCATGTAGTATGTGAAAGGATAAACCACGTATGATTGCATGTCTGCAAGCAAATCCAGTTCAATTATTTCAAACTGGCAGTTGCTTTCCACTTGCCAGAGTGAAGTTTGAAAAACACTCCTGAAAGTGAAGTTTTACCATAAAAGGTGGCCCAGAAAAGATAATGTTACCTGAATTTTAGCTCCTCGATACGTGATGACACCCGGAATGCAAGTTAAAGTAGTAAACTCATATGAAGCAACCTGTTTTCATGCAAATACGAGGATCTTGAGAATTACCCAAATAATAAGTTTCGCATGCAGCTGGTTCCCCAGCATTATATGATAAAATAGCCACAAAAAAAAAAACTAATAGAAACTGACACGCAATTTGGTTGATTAATCACCTAATCCTGCAGGGTTGTTGCTTTTAGCAGTACGCGCTTTCAGAAGGCATAATATTGACATTTATTTCTACTCATGCTGTTCAATAGGGTGTGAACTTTAATTCTCCGCCATCCTAAAGCAAACATAGAGCTTACTCTTTTTGACATGCAATTTTGGACCTCAAAACTGAACTTTCTTTCAAAACCGACAGGCAATTGTCCGCGTTGGTAAAATGTAACTTAAAATGTCTTTCATGTTCTTTGAACTTTCGAGGACATGTAGTCAGCATGTTTCAGAAGCGGAGTCAATTCGAAGCACATGTTAACGTTGTCTCCAGGCAAGTCAAAAGTTGTGCAATCTGGTTAACTATTCACCTACTCCAGCCGCAGGCTGCCTATATCAGTACGCAGTTCCAGAAGGCATACAATTGATATTTATTTTCTACTAAAGTTGTTCACTAAGGAGTGGACTTAGCTGTCAACCATCCTAAACTTGACAAAAAGCAGCTAACTCTTTTTGGCATATAATTTTGAACCTACAGTTACTTACAAAACTGGAAGAGAATCATTCAAAATTACAACATGCAAGTTATAACCTCCTTTATGTGCTTACTTTTGGACTACATCTACTTAGCATGCTTCAGAAGCTGAGTTAATTCTAAGAACATGTGAATCTTGTCTCTCCGCAAGTTGTAAATTCGGGGGCTCAGTCACATCTTTGTTCAAAGTCTGCATCTTGGCAATCCAAAAGTCAATAGGCAATGTTCTTCTCATAAACAAAAGAAGTTAAATGAAGGACGAAAGTTAGTTTTCTTCCTTTTGGACCCAAGATGAACTTGGACTAAAATGGCATATGAATAACTGAAGATCCTTTTTCTTTGATGCAAGTCTTAATAGTAGTAGCAGTGATATAGCTGAATCTAAGTGCTTTATACATGGAACCACAATTTACATATGTAGAGGTCAGAAGAGAACTTCAATGCTGAGTAAGAAAGTGATGAACTGACAGAAAAAATGGAACAGTTTTCCCTATACCTCCTCCAGAATATCTTCACCACTACTTCTAATTTCGTTCCACTATTGGTTTGAGCTATTCAGCACCCTATACTACCCATAAGAGTTCATTTAAGAGAAGAAACCAAGCAAGGCTCCACAAAATGCCTAGACTTATAATTACCTGTCCACTACAGCATTGCAAATTAGGTACACAATTCATTATCATTACAGTTAAAAAGTCCTTCTCTGGGTATAAATGTAGGAATCCGTACTCACAAAGCACGAGCAGACTTTGGTGTCACAGTCTTTTAGAATATTTAATCTTTTCAAATAATTAAAATTTGTGGATAACAAAGTTAATCCCCCTTTCTCCTTTTTCCTCCACTTTTCCACCTTACACAAACACACGCGCACGCGCACACACACATCATCTGTGTCTCCCTGCATCTAGGGTTGTGTAAATGAACCGAGCTGGTCATAGCAAACTCGGTGTACGTTCCCTAAAAGCCAGTCCGTGTCTGGTACGTATAGTAGATAAACAGATCATGAACAACATTTTTGAGTTTTTTTATTAGCCGAGCCTGAACATTTCAGACGGTTTATGTTCATGAACAGCTTGCTTAGGTAATGATCTTTTATGTAACCATTTCAAAAGTCCAAAGCCTAAATCTCAGAAACACACTGAAATAGTTCCATCTTTTTTCTCTAATACCCTATGAAGCACGGACATGGCTGCAGGTGCAGATATGATACGGGTATGTATATGTATACGCGGATATGACATTTTTGAAAATTTTCGGATACGGGTGCAGCGGGGATACGACAAATTTTATATATATTTTTAAACTATGTACATCTAGTATTGAATATCAAACAATTTGTATCGTAAGAAAGTGCCTAAAAAGATATATAGTGCAATCTAACTTAATACAGTAATACAATACCATCAAATAAAAAATATTTATTTTAACTCACTAAACAGATATTATAAATTGTTAATCTCACAAAAAAACAGATATTAGAACAGATAAGATTTTTAGCCCATGATCCTCCGCCTTCTTTTTAGTTGAGTAAAAACACAAGATCTGGTGGAAGCCTATCTCTTCTGCATAGTTCTCCAATATCACTGTTTGAAAATCCTCTTGCTTTCGCCCAAATGGGTAAGGCACGATGCTTCCTTCACTTCAAATGGACCAGTCATCGCCCATAGCATATAGTCGACCGGCTTATAGAACGGGAAGTTAATAATTAACACACTGGTGCCGTGAAAAGATTGGTCCAACTTACAACCCACAAAAGAAATTGGTCCAAGTCACAACCCAGAACCAGCAAAGAAAGAGGGAAGACAGAAGGAAAAGCGCATAGCAAAGAGAGAGTAAGATAGAAGACTTCACCTTTTGAGAAATGCTGCCGGAGGTGAGAGCCTCCCTCCCTTCTCCTCACGATCTGCCCGTTAATTACGTTAGTATAAGTTTCTTACTTATGTTTTGACATCTACCCCCCCGAAACTTCTGTTCTATGTTTTAGACCCAGAAAATTCTTTTGAAAATCATGTTTTCCACCCATAAGTATCGAATCCGCACCCTAGGCATATCCTATCTGCACCCAATATTCAGAAAATGAAAAAAATATAAGGAAAAAGATGGAAAGCACCCGCACCCGACGCGCACCCAACTCCGGTGCTTCCCCCCTTTTGAAGCACCCGTGCTTCAGAGCTAACACCCTTGCAGCCAAACAAACTCCACTGATTGCTCCCCCTCCCCCCCCCCCCCCCTCTTCCTTCTCTCTCTCACACATGCACACATTCCTCTTGGCTGCGATCTTCATCAACCGCCAACAGTTCGTGAAAGTCCGCCAATGGTAGCTCTATTTCTGACATGTCGATTAGGCGACGACATAATTTAAGCTCAATCACTCAACTTCCTGGGATGAGCCAAACAAATTTGCAACAAACTCTTATTTCTCTGGTCGTATTCTTTGCTTTAATCACAGATCTTTTGAGTGGTTAACATTTGGAAACGTGTATAGTCCTTTTGAGAAAAATGAACTGACATTTTTCCTAAAATTTGACTAGTGTCTGGTTCGCTCAATCAATGATAGAGTATGAAATGGAACAATATCAATTGAACTATCGACGTCCAAAAAGACCCTTTAATAAATGATACCAAATGTATCATCTGCTACCTAGATAATAAAACCTTACCTAGAAACATGAAAGAATCAACAGTCAAAAGATACTGGCAAAAAAAAAATGAAGAGAAAACACCACATCAATGACAGGAGAACGAAAAAGCAAGAACACAACAAAGGTTACGTACCTCCGAAAAAGTGCCAGTTAATTTGTTTAAAAGCGTTGATTTCCCAACTGAAGGAAATCCCACGAGACCAACTCTTGCATCTCCGCTTTTTGTGACATCAAAACCTTCTCCAGCACCACCACCTCCTTTTGTTGGCGGCGCAAGAAGTTCCCTTCTTAGCTTTGCCAACTTAGCCTAGCATCGCATAGACAATCACATGGCAATTAGCTCCACTGAATAATGAGAATGGACAGAAACAATAAGATAACAAACTTTTTATCCAGAAAGAAAACCCTGTAGCTTGTTGGCTTTGCATTTGAGGTGTTACACAACAGGCTAGGGATTTGAGGCTGGCGATCAAGGATAGAAATCATACACCAAAAATACAGAGGAAAACTAATGTATTCAAGTCAACAAAAATATTGGACATCAATCTGAGTGTAACCATGAAGTATCCTCACAGACGCGTTTTGGGCGTGATATGTCACCCTTTTGAATGTACCAAGATTCCTTGAATCACTTTGCTAATCATCATCGATTGTAACAACTAGGTATTTATCAGAATTCTGCATAGCCAACACGTGAGAAGGTCTACAGGAGAAAACCAATGAGAAGATTCATAACTGGCCACTAACAACATGAAAAACTCGGGATGCTGAGAACTACCCTAGGTCCCATATGAATATACCTTATCCACGGCAATGAACACCCTTAGGAAAAATGTAGAATAGGGATAAAGATGTTTACCTTCAGCAAGCCCAGGTGGTGAGCAGTAGCTTTATTCTTTTGAGTCTTTGCCATCTGTAAAAGTAACACAAGGACCATCAGATTCTTGGCATAGTTGAAAATATCAATAAAACAAAGACCGAAAAGCCAAAGCAGCATATAAAACCTAAACAATGCTCCAATACGAATCTAAGGGCATAGACATGCGATAAAGACAAATATTTACATATCAACTCAGGCATACAGCATTTACGCATTTCTTTTTACAGTTAATAAAAGGTTTAGGATTCGAAGGTTGATAGGATCAACATGAGATCAGTTCGACTCTGTTCCCAGGCACTAATAGACTACTATATCATACATGCACATATTGCATACGCCACCGCCACATAACTGCACAGCTCATAGTTTCTGGTAACTCGTCGAGTATGTGCGAAATTACCAACTCGATTTAGGCTTGAGCACATCATTTGGCGGAGACAATGCGAAAGTTAAAATTTTCAGCTTTGAATTTAGTTCGGAACTAAACATATCTTCCTCCATTATGCAGTACTAACTCACACATGCAGCATTTGCGCATCTCTTTGGACAGCCAATACAAGGGTCAGAATTCAAAGGTAGATAAGATTAACTTGGGATCGTCTTGACTCCTTCATACATAATGATAAAATCCTGTCCAACACATGCCTTAAGACAAGTTACATACACAATATGACAACCCATACATTGAAGGCGCCACCGGCATATTACCGAGTAGCTCATTTATTCCTAGTAATTCATCAACTATGAGCGCAAATTACCCACTCGACAACACAGATAGTCAAACTTAAGCAATTTAACGTGACTGCGTAGCGTTATCCATGCAAATTGTAATTGATTTTCACTAAGAGTGTGGCTGTGGTAACGCCAAGTTAGGGTTAAATGCTAAATAAAGTATGCACAAAGTCAGGTATAACAATAAAAAGGTTTACCTCGTCTTCGATATCTTTGATTTTCTGCATAACGGTCGCCATTGTTGAAAGGAGAGGAGAATTTCTCGTCCTATCACTGATTTCTAAAGAGGGTGGTTTGGGTGATTAGCAGAGCAGAGCCGAAGTGTGTAGGCGAAACGGAAGGCTGTATGACAAAAGTTAACAACAGAGCAACGTGGGCTGACTATACAAACAGGCTGCGGGGCCTCGACTCTATAACTTAGATGGGCCTAATTAATTATATATACTAGAGCACGTATAGTCGAGAGAAATATTTGAGGTGATATTATTATCTTAATTCAATTATCTTAATTCAAATATTATTATCTTACTTGGAATAAAAAAATATATATAATTCAATTATGTTCTCAACTTTTTGTGAATTTTTTAGAAGAAATATTATTTGATTATCGCAATTGTAATCAATTTAATGTTTGAAAATATTCTTTGTAAGCTTTGGATTGAAGAAATGTTTGATGGTACTGTTGAAAATAAAAGCAAATAGAGAACTTAAAAGAATGAATCTACATCTTTATTTTTGTAAATTATTAAATTGGTTAATGGTTAAGATTTGTAATTTTCAAGACCAAGTCCTTTATGTTTCATCAATAAAAAACACAAAACACTCGGTCTTCAACTACAATAATTGAGCATATTTTCAATTCAAATTTGCACCGTATTCGAGCCTTTTTTATTTAACCCTTTTTTTTGTTTTTCTAACAATTTTCTGTTTCTTAATTGATTTTTCACAAATTTTAGTTTCTTTATGTTGTTTTCGTTTTTCAGTTTTTCAATTGGTTAATTGTTTACTAACCTAAAATGAAGAAAGAAAATTATAATTCTCATTAACCAGGTCAATATCTAATATTTATTTTATTTTAACTAAATTAAAAGAATATAATAAAGGAACTTTTTTGTTATATTTTTCTTTCTCATTACACTTTTCATTTTTCAATCAATGTATAAAATAGATTCATTACTCAATATTATTCTAATTTCATTAAAATTTAAAAAGGAGTAATAAAAAAGGGTAAGAATGTAATTAACGTAATTAACGGAAGACATAATCGTCAAATTTTTTTTTTATAAAATTTATACTTTTAGAGGTAGTGCGCGCGTGCATACTCCCACACACGCATACATATATATAAATATATTTTTAACAACTACATATTTTGTTTTCCAATATGTAAATATTAATTTAGATTAAATTTATAACATAATGTTTCTTAAACACAGTACAAAAAAACTAATTAGGGAAGGTAAAGTTGTTATTGAAATAACTAACGGAGGGTAACACCCAAAATGATTACACAATTAGTAATTAACAATAGTATTTATGAAAGGGTAGGGTAATAATGGAGTAGTATTTATGAAAGGGTAGAGTAATAATGGAGTAGTAATTATTAAAGGATAAGATTGTAATTAGAGTGATTAACGAAGGACAAAAATGGAATAAAAAGATTTACAAGATTGGTACCTTTATAGGTAGTATAAATAAATAAATAAATAAATAAATATATATATATATATATATATATATATATATATATATATATATATATATATATATATATATATATATATTAGAAAAGCTCATTTGAGCTCTACATTCTACAAGTATATAACGACGAAACAAAACCTCAAACTTTAGTCAATGTCAAATCTTAACCACAAAAAGCATTCATTAGTCGTAACCAACTCTTGGAATGTTATAAACAATTCCATCTCTATGTGTCGTTGAATCATAACTATAGTGACATTTTTAGAACACAAATACTTAAAGTTGGAGCTCCCATGTCATGTTTTTTAATTAGAACATGTCCAAGGTTGGAAGATCTCTCTTTCTCAATCAGATCACGTGTCACTACTCACTATCACGCGACGGCTTCTAACATGATAAGGGTTTGAGGTGTCAAAGTTTACTTCAATGGATTTCAACATTATCACATGTATTTATAGTTTTGGATCCGAACTCTTTAATAAATCTGAATGGTCATTAAATAAAATACTAAAAAAATAGATAATCTTTAACTTTCACATTGTATAAAGGTTGCCTAACAATATGGTTGACCAAGACCAAACCCAATCCAGGCGAATTATTGATTTATGAGGTTTGCAGTGTAATTTCCTGTAATATTAAAATGTTATGTATTGAGCCGATCATAACATGTATCCATTACTGTCACAATCTTTGTCTTTGTTCCTCAGTCAAATGAGTTTACATAAAAATTCGTGAATTTATTGTATGCCACGTCTAAATGACACTATGAAGCAAATAAGTGATATATTTCGCTTAACTAACTAAAAGAATTACAGTAAACAACTAATCAGCTTTTAATGATCATGTTGGCAATCAAAAATAAATTGTCCAAGAACAAATGGATTTTAATAACCCAAAATCCAACACTCAATAAATTATTTTGCTAACACACAAATTACAAACACTCTTCTCTAACTCAGCTCGTTGGAGCTTGTCACTCAAGTTAACACACACTCTACAAAAGCTTGGGACCAAGTCCCTTTATATAGGAAATGAAGAGGCGGCGGAGGTGCCAGCAAATGCATTGCTAGCATTCTTCTCAATGAAGGAATTGTGGTATCTTCACAATGAAGAAAGAAGGAGTAAATGAGTTAGCAGCCCACAATTGTTGACTCATTCAATAATAGAACACCAAGTTTAATTTGCCAACATCCTCCCTTAAACTTGGTTTGATCACTCCGAGCATTTTTTTTAAACTTGAAAAACAAATCAGCTTTAAGCGGCTTCGTAAAGATATCCGCAATATGATTTTCTGATGCACAATACTCAATCACGATCTCTTTGTCTTTCACCAAGTCTCGGATGTAGTGATGTTTAATATCAATATGATTGTTGTGACCATGAAACACAGGGTTTTTTGTTAAGGAAATTACTGACTTTTTATCACAAAAAATTATTGTAGAACCATCTTGTTGATGTTGCAATTCACTAAGCATTCTCTGCAACCAAATTGCTTGAGTAACACAACTTGCTGCTGCTATATACTCCGCTTCCAAAGGGCCACTACTGGTTGTTTCTTTGAAGACCAAAAAATTGCTCCCGAACCAAGATAAAAATACATTACCTGAAGTGTTTTTTCGTTTTTCAGTGTCACCACCCTAATCACTATCTGTATATCCAACTAACTCAATGTTATTAGCACTAGAGTAAAATATGTCATCATCAAGTGTACCTTTAATGTATCGCAAAATTCGATTTGCAGCTTGCCAATGAGACTGTTGTGGTGAATTCATAAATCTGCTTACAATCCCAACTTCATAGACAATGTCAAGTCTAGTTGTTGTTAAGTACCTTAAACTTCCAACAAGTCTCCTAAAATTTATTGCATTAACCAAATCACCACTTCCATCTTTCACGAGCTTTGACCTTTATTCAACTAGTATTAGAATTAGATGGCAAGCTTCCATCTAAAATTTCTTCAAGATATCTCTTGCATATTTCTTTTGTGAAATAAATATGCCTTTATCTGTCTGCTTCACCTCTATGCCAAGAAAGTAAGACATTAATCCTATATCTGTCATCTCAAATTAAGCAATCATATCCTCCCTGAATTTTGACAAAAACTTATGTTGGCAGATCGGAGGTTGGCCGCGTCCATCTACTCCCTTGTGTACTCGACCTTGTGCGCTGGCTATTGTGCCAGGATTATAAAGAAATAAAGTTGCGCCCTTACTAACAGCAATTACTTTTGGTGCTGTGGTAAGCGTTTGATCCTAACAATTGGTATCAGAGCAAGTCACGGGTTCGAGTCCCCCAGGGTGCATCTGGGGAAGGGATTGTTGGCAGATCGGAGGTTGGCCGCGTCCATCTGCTCCCTTGTGTACTCGACCGTGTGCGCTGGCTGCTGTGCCAAGACTAGAAGGAAATAAAGTCGCGCCCTTACTAACAGCAATTGCTTTTGGTGCAGTGGTAAGCGCTTGATCCTAACAATTGGTATCAGAGCAGGTCACGGGTCCAAGTCCCCCGGGGTGTATCTAGGAAAGGGATTGTTGGCAGATCAGAGGTTGGCCACGTCCATCTACTCCCTTGTGTACTCGACCGTGTGCGCTGGCTATTGTGTCAGGATTATAAGGAAATAAAGTTGCGCCCTTACTAATAGCAATTGTTTTTGGTGCAGTGGTAAGCGCTTGATCCTAACAATTGGTATCAGAGCAGGTCACGGGTTCGAGTCCCCCAGGGTGTATCTGGGGAAGGGATTGTTGGCAGATCGGAGGTTGACCACGTCCATCTACTCCCTTGTGTACTCGACCGTGTGCGCTGGCTGCTGTGCCAGGACTAGAAGGAAATAAAGTTGCGCCCTTACTAACAACAATTGCTTTTGGTGCAGTGGTAAGCGCTTGATCCTAACAACTTCAAATTGTTGCCGGTGAAGATTAAGTCATCCACATAAAGGCAAACAATAGCAATGTCACCATCCTTGTTGATTTTAACATACAAAGTATGTTCATATGGACACTTATGAAAACAATGATTAAGAAAATAAGTGTCAATACGAGTATACCATGCCCTCGGTGCTTGTTTTAGACCATATAAAGCCCTTTTTAACAAATAAACTTTATCTTCTTCTCTTTTCTTCTCATAACTTGGTGGTTGCTCAACATAAACTTCTTTTTCAAGTATACCATTTAGGAATGCAGACTTGACATCCATTTGATATATTTTCCAGTGATTTTGAGCAGCTAAAGAATTGATTATACGAACCGTATCCAATCTAACAACAGGAACAAATACTTCAAAGTAATCAATACCTAGCTTTTGCTTGTATCCTTTTGTCACTAACCTTGCTTTATAGCGTTCCACTTCGCCATTGGGCTTGTACTTTGTTTTGTACACCCACTTGACTCCAATTGGCTTCTTTCCTTTTGGTAGAGTAGTTAACTCCCATGTATTGTTCTTCTCAATGGCATGAATTTCTTCATTCATTACTTTAATCCAACGATCATAATTAGCTGCTTCCTCGAACGTTACTGGATCACAATATACAAATAAAGCATAATTGGCAACTTCTTCCTCATTATCATCATCATGATCATTATCATCACCGACTTCATAATCTTGTAAATGAGCAGGCAGATGACGATCACGTTGCGAGCCTCTAAGTAAAGGCAATACAGGTGGGGATGACTCTTCGGGAATAACTAGAGATGACTCTTCAGGAACTGGAGGAGAAGACGGCTCACCCATTTGATAAATTGTTTCTACTTCGTTGTTTATGAATACTGGTACTGGCAACGATCTCTTTTCTTCTTTTGACCAATCTCATACTCCATCTTCATCAAAAGTAACATCCCGATTGATAATCACCTTTTTAGTCTTTGGGTTATATAGCTTGTAACCCTTTGTATTCAAACTATAACCAATAAAGATCATCAAGCTTTTTTCTCAGCTGATCAGGTACATGTGAATAAGCAATACAACCAAACACCCTTAGATGACTAATATTAGGCTTTTGTCTGCTCCATGCTTCTTGTGGAGTTTTATCACGAATACTTCTAACAGGGCACCTGTTTAAAATATAAACCGCATAAGCCACAGCTTTCGCCCAAAAACTTTTAGGTAATTTCTTACAATGCATCATGCTTCTCACTATATCCATAATAGTTTTTTTTTTCTTTCTGCCACTCTATTTTGTTGAGGAGTATACCTGGTTGTCAATTGATGCTTAATTCCACGCTTTCTTAAGTAATCATCACAAATAATATATTCAGTTCCTCTATCAGTTCTCAAAGTTTTGAGAGAATAACCACTTCGCTTTTCAACATATGCCACAAAATTCTTAAGTGCTTCACATGCATAAGATTTTTGCTTCAAAAAATAGACACATGCCTTTCTACTAAAATCATCAATGAAAGTAATAAAGTATTTGCTACCTCCATTAGATGGAACTTCCACATAGCATAAGTCTGAATACACAAGCTCAAGTGGACTTTTAGCTCTCCATGGCTGCCTTATAGGAAATGGATCTCTATGTTTCTTCCCCATAACACAGGGCTCACAAACTTTGATCAGGAACTTGAATAGTTGGTAAGCCTAGAACCCATTCTTTATTTGCAAGGAACTTAATGCTTCCAAAATTCAAATGCCTAAGGCGCATATGCCACAATCAATTATTATCGATAATCAGAGAATTACAGTAAGAAGAATTATCATAATTAATATTCGTCAAAAATAAATGGTAGGTTGACATCTTTGTCTTCAGTATCATGCCCTTCTTTGCATCACTCAGAATGTATCTGTGCTTGTTAAAACATAAATCATAGCCCTTTTCTGCTAGTTGTCCCACACTTAACAGATTTTGACAAATACTAGAAGCATAGTATACTTCAGAAATATAATTTGAAGACCCATCATTCACTTTAATAGTAATCATCCGTTTTCCTAGAATTGAAATTTTGTAATTATCACCAAGTTTTACCGAAGAACGATCATCTAGATCAGAAAAAACTTCCTTGTTTCCACTTAGGTGATTACTGCAACCTGAGTCTAACAACCACTGACCATTATTAGAACTAGTTTCATGACTAGTCAGCAATAAGGTTTCTGGATTATCGTTATGTGCTACTCCAGCGTGATTCTCTTTATTTTCTAATCTTCTAGCACGACAATCTCTACTATAATGGCCATACATTTTATAGTTATGACACTGGACATGCGACTTGTATTCAGATTGATAGTGCCCATGCTTTTTGCATTTATAACATTGAATATTTGATTTATCTTGAAAAGATTCATTACTTCGTGCTCCTTGTCTGGCAGCGTTTCTGAAATTCCCGCCTCCTCTGCCTCTGAAGTTTAGACCTCTTTGATTTTGCTCTGTTCGACTTGTAGTATTTGCCTTCTCATTCCTCAAATTTACTTGGGCCTTTAATGCATGCTCGATTGAGCTTTGTGACCTTTCATTCATTCACATCTCACGTGACTCCAATGAAGCTTGTAAATCATTAAGAGTCATAATGTTAAGGTCTTTGGATTCTTCAATAGCTGTCACTACATAATCGAACCGACTTGACAGCGTACGCATAATTTTTTCTAAAACTTCTTTTTCTGTTATTTCATCACCATTATTTTTCATCTCGTTGACTAGTTTTCCTATTCATGAAAAATAATTACGAATATTTTCTTCTTTGCCTTGCTCCATTAGTTCGAACTGTCTTTTTAAACCTTGTGGTCTTGTTCGTTTAACTAGATCTGCACCTTCATATGTTTTCAATAGAATACTCCAAGCATCTTTTTCGATTTTAGCATGAAATATTTTTTCAAGAACTGACAATTCAACTGACTGACATATCAAGAATAAGGCCTTTTCATTAACAGAATAGTCATGTACCTGTTGTTGTTTTTCTTCATCTGTCGGCTTGTTTTTTTTTTTTCAACAAAACCTTTCTCCAGAATTTCTCCATAACCACCACTTCTCAAACATAATTCCATCAAATGTTTCCACATCGCGAAATTATTTATTCCATCAAACTTGAAGATTGTTGATTGCACCTGTTGAATTTGTTGAACTCCAGTTGTTGAACTTAATGCCATCTTGTACAACCTGGCTCTTGATACCAATTGTTGGAAATCAAAAATAAATTGCCGAAGAACAAATGGATTTTAATAACCCAAAATCCAACACTCAATATATTATTGCTAACACACAAATTACAAACACTCTTCTCTAACTCAGCTCGTAGGAGCTTTTCACTCAAGTTCACACACACTCTGCAAAATCTTGGGACCAAGTCCCTTTATATAGGAAATGAAGAGGTGGTGGAGGTACCAGCTAATGCATTGCTAGCTTTCTTCTCAATGAAGGAATTGTGATCTCTTCACAATAAAGAAAGAATGAGTAACTGAGTTGGCAGCCCACAATTGTTCACTCATTCAACAATAGAACACCAAGTTCAATTTGCCAACAGATCATGAATCTCAATTGATAAATTAATCAAGAGACTCTTTAGAGCTTGTAGTATTAAACAACAATTTCCCTCTAGACTTGGACTCGATTGCACCTCTCTAAGAGAGATGAAAACTGTGAAATTCCATCCTCCACAAAACCCTTCTCTCATCCTTCTGTCTATGTTGCTATTGTCGATTTTCTCGGTGCGCGGTAATCTGGTAGTTTAGCTGCGATTCCATTTTGTGTCTTTGTATAGGATCTTAGGGACTTCGGTGAGCTGGACGGTTTGTCATAGTGACGAATAGTCTCAATTTCGGTGTGAGTTTCTTTCTTTTTTGGCTCTGACAACTGGTTAGCGCGTGATGGAAGGTAAGCTGACAGGGTCCTGGGTTTTCTAGATCTAGGTTTTTCTTGGATGCACCGGTGCTTTGCCATTGGTTTTTGGCAGGCTTCTGGTGAAGTTTGATTTTGCGGTTGGGGTTTGTAGGTTTTGGCTACAGAGTTCGTCTGACCCATGGGTTGGAGATGGTTGGTGAGTCTAGATCTAGGTTTTCTTCTAGGGTTTGATTTTCCCCCTTCTCCCCTGGTTGATCCTCCTTCCCCCTTTGATCTAAAAAGGTTGGCTGATCTGCGATTACAGGTGGTGAGGGTTTATGCACTGCTTGTAGATTGATTAAGTTAGGTTAGTTTGGCATCTGTTGGGTGACAGTGGTTGGCCAGCGATTGACAGTGATGCTGCCGAGTTTTGGTCTATTAGCGTTTCGTCTGCGAGGGATTTGATCGTGAGGAGCTTCTGAGGGTGGTAGGTGTGAGGATATTTGATGGTATTTGGCTTCTTTGTATTCTTGGACTAGGTAGCAAGTAGTATGATGGCCGGAGAAGGTGGTTTCAGTGCCGGAATGGAAGCTTATAGATTGAGGCAATGGTGCCTGACGGGACACGTATCTAGAGCTTGGGTTGGGGTTGTCTGATAGCTAGTGTATTTTGATTGGGTGTTTTTTAAGTATATCATTTTTTTAGTTAATATTATCCAATTTTTAGGCTCTAATTTTTTTTGTTTTTGTTTTTTGAGTATATCTTGTATTTTGATTCGGTGTTTAATTCCTGTTGTAGTAGGGTTTATTTTATTGAAATGTCTATCGAATGGGGATGTCATTCGTATGTCTTTTACTTGCATTTCTAACATGTTTTGTAAACCTCCTCCTCTCGCCCCCTCCCCCTTAATCTTGGTATATAATTCTACTCTTCACTAAAAAAATCAAGAGACTCATTTTCTTTTAAGGGCATTTATGTCCCCAAGCTTTTAATGGCTTTGCGGCATTTCCTTGGTTATAGTATGCTTAAGCTAATTAAAATTACAAAAAAAATAAAACGAGTTTTAGAACATAGCAACCAACTATAAGCTTTTTGCATGTAGCCCCAAGACTTGGGAAATGCGCAACTGCACCATCAAGTATCAAAGCTGTAATGAAAAGACTGTTTGTCATATAAATAAAGAGGCACGAGGGTTGAGCTACAAGATCTGGCAATCTTAATTTCTACCTCGTGCATTGTTTTGCTCAAGCAAACTATGCAAGCTGAAAGTGATTTTACATGTATTCTCTGATTTCTAATATTTTTATGCTCAGGGGCGGGCTCAAGAAGTCTAAGCGGAAGGGACATAAAAAGGTCATAAAAATTGATGGTTAACACAAAAAACATCATGACAACATTTGAATACATTAAAGGTAAAATAGATTGCTCAATTTGACTATTAATCATACAATTTTACTATCTATATTAATTTATTTAACTTGGTAAGGTTAGTAAACAATAAATTACTAGTCTTCCATGAAAGAAGCTTAAGTCTTACTGTATATGTTGTAATATTAATGTGGTTATTAATTATATTGAGGAGAATACTCATCTATGAGTTATCATATTGGAAGAATTTTAAATTAGAAAAGGACTAATCTTTATATATTTGTGTTTCTTTGATTTCTAGAAAGCTATAGAACACTCAAATCCAACAAGTATTGAATGAGATATGCATGTTTAAAGATCAACCTAGAATCTGCCCAGTTTTCTCTAATCCAATTCTAACACTTCATAAGCACATAACACATCATATATACACACAAAAAACCATGCTCAAGACTGTTCATATTAAAACCGCACCTTTGACAAGATTAGGGTGTTGAACTCATCAATATCTCCCTCTTTTGTCAAGAAGAGAACATCCAAACATCAATGGTTACTAATCTAAAATTATCACAGCAAATTGTCCTTCTCTTCATTCTTCAAGCTCTTAAACCTCTTCTATAGTTTTCTCTAAAACTAGGCAGCTCCCTTCTCTTCTTGTTTTTACTATAGAAGACATGAGTCACTAAAGTTTAGATAAACCTGCTGAGATTTCTCCCTAGAGAAACAAGTGTTTCAATGTTATTAGACCCCTTACAAGTCTTACCAATAAGAACATGACAACACAAATCAATTTTTAGACCTAATAAGCTTAATTAGCACTAGTTAACTTAGATTAGTAACTAAGTAATCACAATTAGCTTAATAAAGATTAGGGCAAACTAAACAAGCTTAGCCACTAACTAATCACGATTAACCTTGACTAATCTAGATTAGCATAATCGCGATAAGGCTCAACCAATCATGCTTAGGAATAACTAATCATGCTTAAGATCAACTAATCAGGATTAAGAATAAGCCAATCCACCAACTTGAGTTGCTTCTATGCCAACACAAGCATACAACTTGTTCTACATAAATATGTCAGGAAGACCACTCATATAATGCATAAGATCTTCAAGTAAGAAAGGGATCACGCTACATGCATAATAACAAGTATGAAATGAAGGTTACCGCTGGTTTAAACTAAGGTCCTCACATACGTGGCGCAAAAATTAAAAAACATAACAAAATGAAACTCTAATACGTTAATGTTACAATATGGCAGCATTTTTGTAAATACTTTAAACACAATTATTTATTACCTAAAAATTGAAAAGAAAATCAAAATTTTGGGGGGCGTCGTGGCCCCCTGGTCCTAGTAGTGGTCCGTCTCTGTATATATTTGCACATTTAGACTTTTTCAACCTTTTGACTAAAACTTTGTTACTCGCACCACTGATTCAAAGATCTCCTTGGAGTATAAATCAAAGAACTGGGAAAATTGTATGTGCTATTAATAAAAGGTAATGGAACTTTGACAATGATAATAGTAGGAAAGATGGGCGGGGTGGGGATGCACAGTCATGGCGTGACCTTGTGCGCTATTGGCAGCAAGGTAAAGCAAATATAAGCTTATCAACTTTTATATGAAATCTATTAAATTTACCGACTTTCAAAAAAATTTCAACCATTGACTGTGAAAAAAGTACCCTAGGGGACCCCATGGAAACTCCGAATTCGTTATATTTTAGAACATGATGAGAATCGAGTCAGCTACTTATTGCTTACCACATGATTCTAAAGTAGCATGAAGCAAAACGTTTTTTTAGATAGAAACGTTTTTACCTTCATATTAGGTAGGCCGGTGCATTTTGAAACTATAAATATGTTTACGACAATCTTTTAAATGATATATAAAAGTGCAATACTTTAGATACCATCTTCACAAAAATAGATATTAATGTGTTACTAGATACCATTTTAGAATATTTTTTGGTCTTCTACAAAAAAATAAGAATGAAACAATAAAACAGATATTTGAAACATGGTATTAATTTTTGACTTTATCTGTCTACGTAATATTTAAGCAAAAACCTTTGCATTTTAAAAGTGGTCTCCTTGACAATTGTAAGATATTGTAAGAACTTCTTTTAAGTTTTATACAGTGACTTACATGCTCATTTGTTGTGACATAAAGCATTAATCATAAATTGTGGCTACACCCCCCCCCCCCCCCCAAACTTTTGGTGCCACATGCACCAAATAGTTGTATATAGCCTTTCAAAAAAGTTTTGGTGATAATAAATGTGCTTATCTCTTATCAATGATGATTATACTTGAGGATTAGTTATTCCGCCCCACTTTTAACTATTACACCCCACTTTGGTTAATCAAGATAAAAAGTAAAGTATCACTAAAAGACCACCAATAAGTACACTTACGAATTTCCTTACACTTTATCTTATGTTCCTAAGTTTCTTATTTTCTTTTCTTTTTTTTAGGCTCCACACATGTTGGTTGTTGTTTGGAAGCTAATACAAAAAGAATGTTCAAAGCTACTGTCAAGATTGGCTAAGGATGGAATCCAAACTTGTACATATTTGATTTGTGAATCCTCTGTGTGACAAGTCTTGAGTTTGTTCAACACACTCCATAGGATTGATCTCTAGCCATTGCATATATTTAGGTCCAAATTCGCTTTAAAATCAAGGCCAACTTCGAAGAGCCAGGAGCTAGTGACAAGGCATCAATTGAAATTGAAAGCTGTTATCATTAACACCTACTACATTCGCTAGTTGCCAGCGAAACTCACTTATGGAACTTCGGTTGTGAACGACCCCATCTGCATCTACTGATGTAACTTGTGACTTACATGTCTTAACAGCTATGGGTTATCGATTGCAGCCATTAGAGAGACAAAAAGTTCAAATTTTCTAAATTTTTTACACTTCTTTCTCTCTCCATTTATTTATTAATTTCATATTGCATGCACATATTTTCTAATATTGCTAAATTGGCTATAGCTTTGGTCACTACTCAACTCTACCAATTCCTTTTAGAACTAAAGCTTTATACATCTCTTGAGATCAAAGTTGTCGTGCCTTACATCAAACTCTCTCTCCACCCCTAGTACTGAAATCTATTGAACAATATTCTTAGAGAATGTTAAGTAAATGCTAGCTATAACTTTCAATTGTAAATGTTCTTCTTCTAGATGTTGTAATTGTACATATTTCAAGAGTGGTTTATATACTTGCACCGGGTAACATAAGCAAGGTAGCGAATGCCGTGTGTAAGATACCTTGATTGCAATTATCGGATATCGCCAAATCATGGAGCGCATGAATTCGAACACGGGGTAGAACATGCATGATTAATACATGCTTAAATACTCATGAGAGAAAATTGTGCTTGTTCACAAAAAAAATAAAGTTGATCATGGTTGCATTAGGCTTTGTAAACCTCCGGCTCTTTAGGCCAAGGCCTAGTGAAAATATATTATAATTCATGTCCTATCGCTCTTAAATAGAGCCATAAAGGTCTTCAAAGAAACAATACAAGCTTTCACAAAATAATTGTCCCATATTGCTCTTGAATGAAACCCTGAAGGTCTTCAATTAAGTAACACGAGCCCAAGTTAAGTGCAAACCTTTTATAAGGATGAAGATGTTCGTGAAAAGGAAATCCAGTTTTGGGATTTATACATAATGAAGATAGCCCTCGGGGTTGAAAAATTATACACCCAAGTCTAGGGGTAATAGATCAAGGCTTAGTGGGATTTTAAAGGGGTTGTGTTTAGGATGAGAAAGAGTAAGAATTGCCAGGGACAACAGTAACTTGACGAGCTTACTTACAAAGGAATTGACCATTTTTTAAACACAACCTTCGTTGAGGAGGTGGCCTCGGGAATTTAAGCACATTCTAAGAAGGAAACCTCCACATATAAATTCCCCGAATACAGAGATCATCTTATGCCAACTGTAAAGCCCAATACAAAAAGCTAGTTACATATTATTCCTTGTTCTGCTATTGGTAGATTTTTGTCCCGCAATTTTTGATATGGAGGCTAACTTTAGAAGTAACGCCACGCAGGCGCCTACTGGACGCTTACGAGGATGCTTATGAGGCGATGACTGGGCAAAGTCTCCAGAATATTCTATACTCTTCTCGTACATAAGAGATAGATCAAGAATACTCTAGAATGGTAGAGAATCATGTAAATAGCTAGAGAATTCTAGAAGCAGAATATGATCCGTAGGATCGAATGTATCTCCATCGTCCGTCGAGAGGTGGACTAGTATAAATAGCCAAGGCCTCACTTGGCCAAAGCACACAAGAATTCTTGTAATCAAGCAATACAAGCATACATTCTCCCAAACTCTCTCTTGTGTTCTTCTCTTGGTTCTTTTGCTTCTAGCATCGCCCAGCCCGAGTGGAAGGCTGACTTAGCATGAGCAAGGGGCTCACTAGCTAAGTGCCGCACGGTTCGACGTAGCGAGAAAGTTCGGTCCATGACAGGTGGTTTCAGAGCTTGGTTACGAAGGGGCGTGCCAAGTAAGGAGCAACAATGGCAGGCAAGGATACTAACGTTGGAGCATCCAGAGTTACCGAGGAGAATGTCATTGCGGAACGTGGGCGAGATCCACTACCACCCATCGGTGGGAAGAAGGGTGGTCGTGGCCAAAGCAAGTCAAGAGACACAATCGCTTCCTTGGATGAACGAACGTGTGTCTTGGAGGAAATCATGGGCGATGTGAAAGACCGCTTGGGCTATGTCGAGCAAAACCTCTAAACCTTGAAGGATCATGTGTTGGAGGAGCTCGAGTCGCTCAAGAAGGCCGTGATGGGTCAAGATGAACTGCGCACTCGATTCATGGAGTTGTTTGCAAATCTTCAAGAACAACTCGATGTGGTTAAAGTTGGCGTGGAGGAGACGAGGCAAGAAACGGCCATGTGCAAGAGGGCCATTGCGGGTGGAGCCGTCGTCACTTATAGTCCAAGGGTGGACGCGCCAAAGCCGAAGGAATTTGACGGCAAGCGGGATGCGAAGGAGCTAGACAACTTCATATGGCATATGGAGCGCTACTTTGAAGGTGCTAGCATTACGGATGAAAAGGCTAAGGTAAGGACTGCTACCCTCTATCTCACCGACACGGCTACTCTATGGTGGCGTAGAAAACACAATGATATCGAGAAGGGTCTATGCACCATAGACACTTGGGACATGTTCAAGAAAGAGATCAAGAGGCAGTTCTAGCCCGAGAACGTTACCTACGAAGCAAGGAAGAAATTGAGGGAGTTGAAGCATAAGAGTAGCATCCATGATTACGTGAAGGAGTTCACTACTCTCATGCTCCACATTCCCAACATGACGGAAGAAGACCTCCTCTTCAACTTCGTTGATGGCCTCCAAAATTGGGCTAAGCAAGAACTTCAACGCCGAGGCGTGAAGGACATTGATGAGGCCATAGCGGTGGCGGAGTCGTTAATGGAGTATGCAAGAGTGGGGGACTCCTCGAAGGGGAAGAATGCACAAGTGGCTTCGAAAGGTAACCACGCCAAAGGTGGGGGAGACAAACCCAAGGCGTGGTACAAGGGGAATAACCAAGCCGGCACTAGCAAGTCCGAGGGCCATGGCAAGCTAGAGGAGAGGCGAGCCAAAAGCAAACCCAAGGATTGATGCTTCTTCTGCAGAGGGCCGCATTGGGCAAGGGATTGCCCACGACAAGGCAAGTTAAATGCCTTGGTCGAGGAAGACGAGGAGCCCGATAACGTAGTTGTGCACATGGGCTCGCTCCAAATCCTCAATGCACTTCATGCCAAAGCCGTGGCAAAGGGTCCGACGGGAGAGGGCCAAGCTTCTACGGGCAAGGGGTTGCTCTATGTGGAGGCTAAGTTGAACGGAAAGCCCACGCAAGTGATGGTGGATACGGGGGCAACCCACAACTTCATCACAATGGAAGAGGCCAAGCGGCTAGGCCTCAAAGTGGTTGGCAGCGGAGGATGGTTAAAGTCCGTCAATACCAACGCAAAGCCTCTACAAGGTACGGCACGACAAGTGGAGACGTGCCTTGGTTCGTGGAGGGGCTTAGTGGATTTCTCGGTGGCCCCAATGGATGACTTCAAGGTCGTGATAGGCCTTGACTTCTTGAGGCAAGTGAATGCCTTTGTGTCGCCTTACAGCAATGAAGTGCATATCATGGAGAAAGGAGCGTCGTGTGTGGTGCCTATGTCAGCGGGGACGTCTAGCGCCAAGACTCTAGCCTCCATGCAGCTGTCGGCAATACAAATTGTGAAGGGAGTCAAGAAAGGAGAGGCAACCTACTTGGCGGCCCTAAAGATGGAAGACCATGTGGGGGACTCAACCGAACCACTACCGAGGGAGATCGAGGAAGTCCTTGGGGCAAACAAGGACGTGATGCCGCCCGAGCTGCCGAAGCGGCTTCCACCTAGGAGGGAGGTGGATCATCAAATCGAGCTTGAGCCGGGGGCCAAGCCACCATCAATGGCACCCTATAGAATGGCACCGCCAGAGTTGGAAGAGTTGCGGAGACAACTGACCGAGCTAAGGGAGGCAGGGTATATCCAACCTTCCAAAGCACTGTACGGAGCGCCAGTATTATTCCAAAAGAAGCATGATGGTTCGTTGCGGATGTGTATCGACTATCGGGCTCTTAACAAGGTGACAGTGAAGAACAAGTATCCAATTCCATTGATCGCGGATCTTTTCGACCAACTTGGGAGGGCCAAGTTCTTCACCAAATTGGATTTAAGGTCGGGGTATTATCAAGTTCGCATAGCCGAAGGAGATGAACCCAAGACCACATGTGTCACAAGATATGGAGCGTTCGAGTTCTTGGTCATGCCGTTCGGCTTGACCAACGCCTCAGCCACGTTTTGCACACTCATGAACAAGATATTCCATCCTTACCTTGATCGGTTCATGGTGGTCTATCTCGACGACATTGTGGTATATAGCAACACATTGGAGGAACACGTGGAGCATCTCAAGACGGTGTTCAAGGTGTTGCGAGAGAATGAGCTTTATGTCAAGCGGGAGAAGTGCTCGTTCGCCAAGGAAGAGGTGCACTTCCTTGGTCACATCATCAAGGGCGGAACGCTTCAGATGGATAAAGAGAAGGTGAAGGCGATCAAGGAGTGGGAGGCGCCCACAAAGGTCTCCGAGCTACGGTCATTTCTTGGCCTAGCTAATTATTATCGGCAGTTTATCAAGGGCTACTCAGCAAAGGCAGCCCCATTGACGGACCTACTCAAGAAGGGAAAAGCATGGGAATGGTCCAAGAGGTGCCAAACTGCCTTCGAGGGGTTGAAGGAGGCAGTGACGGAAGAGCCAGTTCTAGCTCTTCCCGATCACACGAAGGTGTTCGAGCTACAAACGGATGCATCCGACTTTGCAATTGGAGGAGTATTGATGCAAGAGGGGCATCCAATATCGTTCGAGAGCCACAAGTTAAATGACACCGAGCGGAGGTACACGGTGCAAGAGAAGGAGATGACCGCAGTGGTTCATTGCCTACGCACATGGAGGCACTACCTGTTGGGGAGTCGGTTCTTGATCAAGACTGACAATATAGCTACTAGCTACTTCCAATCTCAAAGGAAGTTGAGTCCGAAGCAAGCTAGGTGGCAAGATTTCTTGGCCGAGTTCGACTACGTGATGGAGTACAAGCCGGGCAAGGCCAACTTGGTAGCGGATGCCTTAAGTCGGAAGGCGGAATTGGCGGCTATGTCGGAGGCAAAGGGAGACATCCTAGAGGAAATCAAGGAAGGAATGGAGCATGATCCCTTAGCCAGACAACTCCTCAAGCTTGCGGAGAATGGGCAAACCCAACGATTTTGGGTGGAAGACGGCCTTCTCTATACGATGGGCCAACGGGTGTATGTTCCCAAGTGGAATAACTTGAGGAGGAAGATCATTCGAGAATGTCACGACACTCCATGGGCAGGTCATCCGGGGCAACGACGGACATAAGCCTTGGTGGAGGCGTCATACTACTGGCCCCAAATGAAGGACGAAGTGGAGGCGTACGTGAAGACTTGTCTTGTGTGCCAACAAGACAAGGTGGAAAACCAATTGCCAGCGGGATTACTCGAGCCTTTGCCTATCCCCGCACATCCGTGGGAGAGTGTAAGCATGGACTTCATTACATGCTTGCCAAAATCAGAGGGATGTGGCTCGATTATGGTTATGGTGGACCGGTTTTCCAAATACGCAACATTTGTAGCATCCCCAGCCGACTGCACAGCGGAGGAAGCAGCTCGGCTATTTTTGAAGAACGTGGTGAAGTATTGGGGGCTACCGAAGGTTATAGTGAGCGACCGAGACCCAAGGTTTACGGGTAAGTTTTGGACGGAGTTGTTCAAACTCCTTGGCTCGGAGCTGCACTTCTCAACGAGCTTTCACCCTCAAACTGATGGACAGACGGAACGGGTGAATGCTCTATTTGAGTGTTACTTGTGGCACTTTGTTAGTGCCAACCAGACAGATTGGGCGAGACTTTTGGACGTGGCTCAGTTTTTGTACAATTTGATGAGGAGCGAGGCCACAAACCAAAGTCCTTTTGAGATTGCCATAGGGCAACAACCGCTCACTCCCCTTACATTGGCGGGTGATTACAAGGGGAGAAGCCCATTGGCGGCGCAAGTGGCAAGGTCATGGAAAGAGCAAGCAGACGTGGCGCGCTCTTACCTTGACAAGGCCGGGGGCAAGATGAAGAAGTGGGCGGACAAGAGGCGGCGGCCGAAAGAGTACAACCTTGGGGACATGGTGATGTTAAAGCTGCTTCCGCAACAATTTAAGTCCTTCAGGAAAGTACACAAAGGGCTGATTCGAAAGTACGAAGGACCCTTTCCCATCGTAGCAAAAGTTGGGAAAGCATCCTATCGGTTGGAGTTGCCGCCAAAGTTGAAGATTCACCCGGTCTTCCATGTCAGTTTACTAAAGCCTCATCATGACGACAAGGAAGACCCAAGTCGTGGAGAGAGTCATAGGGCACCAATAGCGGTGGTGAAGTCCTATGACAAGGAGGCCGAGTACGTGCTTAGCGACAGGCTCGAACGAAGACGAGGTGTTCCACCAATGCGGCACTATTAGGTGAAGTGGAAGGGATTGCCAGAGAGAAGCTACATGGGAATCAGCAAATGATCTTTGGCAGTTCCAAGACATCGTAGACCGATACCGCGAGGAAGTTGTGACGTGGGCGTCGTGAGATTAGGTAGGGGAGAATGTCCCGCAATTTTTGATATGGAGGCTAACTTTAGAAGTAACGCCATGCAGGCGCCTACTGGACGCTTACGAGGACGCTTATGAGGCGATGACTGGGCAAAGTCTCCAGAATATTCTATACTCTTCTTGTACAAAAGAGATAGATCAAGAATATTCTAGAATGGTAGAGAATCATGTAAATAGTTAGAGAATTCTAGAAGCAGAATATGATCCGTAGGATCGAATGTATCTCCATCGTCCGTCGAGAGGTGGACTAGTATAAATAGCCAAGGCCTCACTTGGCCAAAGCACACAAGTATTCTTGTAATCAAGCAATACAAGCATACATTCTCCCAAACTCTCTCTTGTGTTCTTCTCTTGGTTCTTTTGCTTCTAGCATCGCCCAGCCCGAGTGGAAGGCTGACTTAGCATGAGCAAGGGGCTCACTAGCTAAGTGCCGCACGGTTCGACGTAGCGAGAAAGTTCGGTCCATGACATTTTGCTTGGCTATTTCCCTTTGGATATGCTACTAATGACTTGTGGTAACTTTCGTGCTATCAAATTGCCTACCATTATGTTATATTAGCACCTTGGATATTTGATGCTGCAAATGATGTATTCCCTTGTGAAGTTATCCACTGTTGGGGTTATGCCCTTTGAAAACGTTACCCCTTCAACCCATTTCATGTACTACTCTGTAGTCATTAAAATCCAAATTTTCCTTGCGAGCTGGTATAACTTTTTATAATGAGGTCCAAGCACCAAGTATGACAAGGATAGGGTGAGACTACCAAAGGTGCGTGGACGAGGTTAGCATGGATTCGACAACACTTGCACTCTTTTACAAACTAGAGTGAGTCCATTTCCATGCTAACCTAAAAATATCCCAAGCTTATCAGCTTTTGCCCCCACCCCATGTTTAGGTTGCTTCATGAGTTTCTCTTAGGACATCCTGTACTCATGCAAGGGCTACACATTTGAGTAACTTCACATTGTATTCTTCGTGGAAGCTTCCTCCCTAAACAACACAGAACCTCGGCACTCACTACTTAAGCTTCATAGCATTACTGAGTTGAGGAGCCCTATTGAAGTGATGAAGATATGATTGCTTTCAGTTGTGTGCGAATTTAACAAACTGGCAGTCCTCAATCTTTAAAATGTATTAGCGTTGAACATATTTTTTGTTGAATGGCAATAACTTCTATCATCATTGTGAACCCGTAGTATCCACGCCTTTGTAACTGGTAATATATTGATGTATCCATCTCCCCCACAGTGCATGGACTCTAACCTATATGACTCCCACAGGCCTACAAACCGAATGACCAAATTTGTTGGCTTCTCATAATATAAAACTCCAGCAAGATAAGAAATCTGTTAAATCCATAGGCTTAAGTGGTCTATGGCATGAAGTCAATTGATCTATAGTGGAAGCTCCAATCCTTCTCATTCTCGAGTAGGAGTAAATCTGACATTGTTGTTAAGAAACATCTTCTTTGAAGTGATGTCTATACTGCATCAAGATACTATAAACGCATCAGGATGCATGTTTCTACTTCGAAAATAGTACTTATTCAAACATTTATAAACTGCTCAATTAGTACTGAAAGACCGGGAACAACAAAATGTTGTGTTTGATATTGCTCAAAAATTGATACTTTTATTTTCAATTATGTTTTAAGGTTGAATATCTTTACATGAACTTCTCCTTTAGATTAAGAAATGTTCGAGACAGTGGTACTCATGGTGGAGACGTGTTTTAGGTTGTTAAGAATCTAGCAAGGATAATGGAACAACATGTATCTGCGATGATGAGGCAACCGTCTAATCAAGATGGGGGTTCCACTATATATTGAGCTATTCAAGAAGTTAGATCCACCCCTTTCCTCTTACACCGTGGATCCTATCAAGGCTAAGACATAACTATCTGATTTGGAAGAAATATTTGGGGTGTTGGGAAGAACCAAGAGGAAGAAAGTAGCTTTCTCCGCATTCATGTTAAATGACAAAGCTAACCAATAGTGGAAGATGGTCAAATATGTGACGGTTGAGGAAGCTGCAAGGATGGACTGGAATGGTTTTCAAAAAATATTTCTTCACAAGTACTTTCTCCAGACTGTTATGAAACAACTGGAAATTGAATTTATGTAATTAACTTAGGGATATCGCGTGTCAAGGAATATGAGGTTGCATTAATCAATTATCCCGCTATGCCCCTCACTTGGTAGACATCGAAGCAAAGAGGGCTAGGAAGTGTGAAAATATTTTGAAGCTTGATGTTGGGTCTCATATTTCCAAACTAAGATTGGGAACTTATGTCGAGGTCTTGGATAGAGCAGTAATAGGCAAAAAGGACAATGCGGAGTTTGTTTAGGATTTGAGACGAACAGAAGAAGAGGGCAATAAATAATGGCTTCCAAGGAAGCAACTTGTGAAATGGAACCTCAAAACAATAAAAACCTCAAAAGTTGGCAGAGGGATGCAATCTCAGAAATGGACTGAGTAAAGGCAAGGATCTTGAAGTTGGGTAACATCTCATAAAGGGAATTTATAAAGGCCAAATATTTAGGGCTATTAGGAGCTAGGACAAATGGACAAACTTGTTCACAGCCACGTTCTAGGTGTAAGCAATTTCGTCCTGGTCGATCATGGAGGTGGGAGACAAAGACATGTTTTGCTTATGGCCAAGAAAGAAGTTTCGCTAGGAATTGCGCCAAGGCGGAACAATAGAGCAAACATAGTTGTAGCGAATCTCCTCGAAAAAATTCTTAAGGATTTTAAGGATCGCCATCTTACTTTATTTAAGAAAATAGAAAAAAATATGAAACAACCAAGAAATGACTCTAAATCGTCCCAAAAGACAATTAACCTATCGAAAACAGGGCAACGGGTCCTTGGGACTAAGTTATGCGGCGAGAAGGTGTTAGGCACCCTTTCGTTTCTCTACTTCATTTCTATTTATTTTTGACATTAAGAACATGTAAAATGCAATAAAACTAACCCTAAGTTTTTTTTTTGTAATTTTTTGTCTTCAACTCGATATCAAGGGTCGAATTGCCTATGTATCCGGTCAGAATTACCGAAATCAAAATCATCGTAGTTCGACTCTAGTTCTACGGGAGGTAATCTCAATTTTGGTCCTAGACTTAGATTGACAAATGAAAAGACTCTTTTTTTATTTACATGATAGAAATGAGATGTAACACCCCGAAATTTACAAAGCATTAGCCAATCAGATTCTCAATCATCCAATCATCTCAATTTCGCTAAGGAAACCCCAATAAATATCTATATCAGAGCTTGTACAATAACTCAAATTCTCAGCTAATCATTCTTAAACGCAAAAACTAAATTCAAGTACTCAAATTAGTAATTAAGTTACACATTGGTTCCCTAGTAAGGGCTTAAATAACAAAATAATAGAAACTATATTCACACCAAATTTAGGCTCTATCTTTCCCAAGTAATCTACTGGTGATAAGAGAGCCAAAAAGGGGTGAGCTTTTGAGAGTTCAGTAAGGTCGCTCAATTAGGAATGGGTGATACATGATTCATGGATTAGATACAATGATAATGTGAGGAAGAGATTAAGCTCATTTTTTAGGGAAAAAAAAAAGAAAAGAAAAAAGAGAAGATAACAATGGGAGCACTTTTAATGTAAATGATGCAGATGATATTGAACATGAGTAATTGCAAAGCTCACTTATGTAGTGCAGGGTAACACTTATCAAAGCTACACAGGCAGTGTTCAATAACAATAGTGGTTACATATGCATATAAATACTAGCTAGTGCGACATCAATAATTGCTAATGCAACATAAAAATCAATGTTAGATAAATAACAGTTAAAGCGCAATGATAAGAATTTTGATGAATGCTTAAGGCTCAAAGTGGTTTTCAAGGTAGGCGATGCAATTCTTATTCCAAAACATAATCAGAGTCCAATGATATTTGATAACAAATCAGAAATAATATACGAAATCAAATTTGATGAATTTGGTTCGGATAAAAATCCCTTACACCAATAAACACTCCAAAATATACACCCTCACATCTCACACAAAAAAACACACCTAAACTCCACAATCTGACACACACATTCATCCCACATCCACTGCCTCACGGCCGACAGTGGGTCTTTTCTCTGGTTCAATAGATACACACACACTATTTAACACAAAAGGGGCACAACCCACCTTTTTCTTGTCTCTTCTCTCTGTCAATCACACCATATTCCACCCAACACACACGCGCTCGCGCACGTTACAATCAAGACACCCACACATATACACATAATACACACTAAACATACCATACACACGCACACAAACATACTCACATATATACACACCTACGCGCACACACACAAATATACCAAACCCACACATATACAAGCATACATTCATTACACACCCAAAACCCACTTTACATACGCACATATAAACACACGCGACAAGCACAAAAAAACACAATACAGTTACATAAAACACACACTCAACTCACACGATACACACATATGTACTGCATTTATGGCAGTAACTTATCTCCTTACACCCTTTTTTCTTAGACGCACACACATAGTGCACCCAAACTACAGCCCCCATCGTTGCTTTCCATGTACACAATCCCGCGAGCCACACCCACTCTCCGTACACATAGTACCCTCCCTAAATGGTTCACTCTCAAACACCTCTCACAGAGCTTACTCACACACTGTCAAAGTGCACATCTCAGCCCTACAAGACACTAAATTTCAGGAGTTAAATCGAGGAACAAAGTTTGGATATTTACCGATAATTGCATGTTCCCTCTAGCCAAATTTTCACTTCAATCGCTGGTCTTTTTCCGTCGCCGAAATTGCTTATTGGCCCTCTTTTAGCCCCCTTCTCTCTGTCTTTTTTTTTGCTTTCTTTCTCTCTTTATTTCTCTGCTTAACTCTCTCTCTCTCTCTCTCTCTCTCTCTCTCTCTCTCTCTCTCTCTATCCCCCCTCTATTGAGCCTTTCTTCTTCTTCTTCTTCTTCCTCTCTCTCTCTCTCACACACACACATACATTTTCTTTTTGTACCCAAATGTCTCTCTCTTTCCTTCTTTTAGTTGGCTGTAACCGAGAATACCATAAAGCACAATGCTTATTTCTCTCGACTTTCTCCTCCCCTGTTCCTTCACTATTTTTTTTAGTTTTCTGAACATAAAGGGTTGACAAAATAAATTAGATCATTATCTCCCTAATTATTTGTAACACCCCCGAAATCCGGAGCTCCGCCACCCCAAATTCCCGGGTCGTTAACCTACCGGATCACATCAAACCTGTCAAATCCTGTACACAACCACATACTTTAAAGCATCTAATCCGATACCGACTCGAATTCTCCAACATACAAGATTTCAACAAAACCTGCTTGAACTCAAACCATTAAAACCTAGGTTCTTTTCAAGCTTGAATCCCTAAAGGAGGAATCAAGAGTACAGACCCACGCAGGGGCCTCATTACCTAGTAGTGATGGGCTCACCGGAACCTCACGCAGACTCTAGCCCGTTCCCGAAAACCTGCTACAGCTTATCATTACCTACAGAAGGGAGCCAAACGAAGGGTGAGCTTTTGAGAGCTCAGTAAGGTCGCACAAGGACTACCAACATGATTACAAAATGATTCCAAAGAATCCAACCAACAAAAATTTCCAGAATACTTCAGATGGTCAAAAACTCATGACTTCCAAAAGGATCAAAAACTCATAAAAAATAGATACCAAAATAAACTAGAACAAACACGATGGATTCCAAAATAATCAATAATAGATCATTCCTAGAGTCATCATTTTCCAAAATACAATGAAGATTTTCCAAAGGATTTCAACAGAAGCACAAATCATTTTAGATAATACTTTTCAGACATTTTCGTAACAGTCACGGCAGTATACAGAGCAGATAAAATAAAAAATTAACGTTGATCCTGGGCGATTGCAATGCCATTCCGGCACGCTAACAGAATATACACATGCATGATGTACCAGAATAATTACTAGTCCATTTAGGTACTAGCCTGCATTCCATGCAGGATTCAGACCAGCCTTATAATGCCTGCCTCAGAACAGAACAAATAATCCAGGTCAACACAGAAAAATTAACAATATCAATGAGCATTAACATAAGCTCAATCACGGAGATCAATTCAGATTCCAATAACAATAATCATACTGACACAAGTCAGCATTCAAAATTTTCAGAAGAAATCAGAATTTTCAGAAGAAAAATTACAGATAAACAACAAAACGATTACGAATAATTATCGAGTTTTAAGCACAACAATCCAAAAGAACGGATTCAGACAATTGTCGAATCTGCTCAGCACACAATAACAGGCGAGCATCACAAGATTTCCAAATGATCGATCCAGGTTCAATATTAGGGTTTTCTGGACAAGAACATACTAATATCGTACCAAATGCAGAGTTCGGCGTTAGCCATAAGTAAATCAAATGAGTACGTACGAGTACGAGTTATCAAAATAAGGGTTCAGACAAAAGTCCTTACCCAAGGTTCAGATAGAATCCCTTACTTGGATCTGCAGCTAAATTATCCTAATCGGAAGTCTTTAGCTTTAACCTAAACGGAATAATCGAAACATTAGAAACATCCTACAGAACAAGATTATAACTTAATACGAACTCACACATGCTCCCAAAATGAACCCCTCGCACCGCATATGTAAAATTATTTAAACGCCCCTGGGGTGTAAAATTACCAAAATGCCCCTCTCGAACTTAAATTACCAAAATGGTCTTCCCATAAGTAGAATCACCGAAATAAGCTTTCCATATGTAAATTTATGTAAAAATACCTTTCTTAGGTCAAATTGCCAAAATACCCCCTTCGGGGTGGCAAATTACCAAAACACCCCCGTTACACTTAATTCTCAAGATGAATTTTCCATAAGCGAAGTCACTCAAATAATCTTACCGTATGTAAATTTACTTCAAAATACCTCTCATAGGTAAAATTACCAAAATACCCCTTTGGGGTGGTAAATTACCAAAACACCCCTGGAGGGTTTCCGGCATCGAAAATATCTCAAAAATATCTTAAACTGATATTTTAAGCATCCTGATATCATTTCTGTACTAAAAAGTCTTTTAGAAAATTTTTGCCAGAAAATTCCGAACCGGTGTCCGGACCGAGCGCTAAAAAGCCAGTTTCGCGAAAAATACCTATTGGCCTCAGAATGGTACGAAATTTTAGAAAATGAACCATATCAGTAAAATAATGTTTCTATAAAATATTTAGATTAAAATAACTTGTTTTACTATGCTAAATAATTTGATTAATTTCTTTAATTGGTATCCCAATTTAGCGCTCTTTACGGACTCCAAAAATTCTCAAAACATTCCAGAGCGTAGGTCTTGTACAACTAATGGGGGTTACAGTTTAAAACTTTTTCCAAATAATTTTTTAAACATATTCTAAAAATTCGTAAAGAAACTGCTGGAATAAATAGCCTTTAGCGACACTTTTGAGTTTAAAAAATATTAAACCCAGCTGTAATTACAATTCACCTTCCCTGTCCTTCGACAGTCCTGTTCACATACCTACAAACCCATTTATTTGACCAACCCACTCCACTACAACCTAAACACACACTAAAACTCCTTCACATACCCTAAAATATATATATATATATATAGGGGACCGATCCACACCCACCGGTGGAGAAATAACAATTTCTCCACCGAACCGCAGGTAAGAGCAGCGGTTGGCCACGTGGCGCAAAAAGGACGAAAAAGGTGTACGGCCACTGCATTAATGGCAAAAAAGGCACACGAGAAATGGTGAGAAAATGGCGAGAGAGAGAAAAAGGACACCAACCGCATGCACAACCAGCGGTTGGCATTAATATGCCTGCCACGTGCCGTCCCCCACCCCTGCCACGTGGCCCAACCCCATGGCCCCTGCCACGTGGCGTCCCCTCCCCCTGCCACGTGGCCCACCAGCATGGCCAACCGGCGGTATTGGCGATGGCCCTGCCACGTGGCATCCCCTCCCCCTGCCACGTGGCCCAACCGCTGGTGGTACCAGCGGTTGGTCTCCCGCCCCTGCCACGTGGCGTCCCCTCCCCCTGCCACGTGGCCCAACCGATGGTACCACCCGCGGTTGGTCTCCCTCCCCTGCCACGTGGCGTCCCCTCCCCCTGCCACGTGGCCCAACCGCTGGTACCACCCGCGGTTGGTCCCCTCCCTCTGCCACGTGGCGTCGCCTCCCCCTGCCACGTGGCCCAACCGCTCCTACAACCCGCGGTTGGTCCCCTCCCTCTGCCACGTGGCCCAACCGCTCCTACAACCCGCGGTTGGTCCCCTCCCTCTGCCACGTGGCGTCCCCTCCCCTCATCCGCAGGGCCCAACCGCTCCTACAACCCGCGGTTGGTCCCTCCCCCCTCCCCTGCCACGTGGCGCCCCCCCCGCATGATGCCCCACCTGGTGTCCTTCCCCACGATGCCACGTGTCGTCCTTCCCTCCCCCGTGATGCCCAACGTGGTGTCCTTCTGCCGAATTTTTTTTTTTGCAGCAGCCTTTGACCGCATAAACACCCACCCTTCCTCACTTTTTTCTGTCTTTTTTCTTCTCTCTTCCTCGCTTCTCTCTTTATAATCCCCTCCCCCGAACCCTTCTTCTGCATCTTTTACCAACTTCCTTCGTACTTCATATCTCACCTACATAATCTCCATAACAATACAAATCAAAAAATTTTACGCTAGAAGATCGGTGGATAACCGCTAGAAGATCGGTAGTTTTTTCTTTAAATACATCAAGTCACAACAAGTAAGTATTTTGAATTTCCTTATAATTCAATGTTAGGTTTATACAAATCAGCGTATTACATTTATAGATTCCAAAACAGCGATTTTTTAGGGTGCCAAATATAGACAGTTTTTCACGAATTTATAAAAAATAGCTAGAGCTAGATTTTGCCAAAATGTAAAAAAGAGACCCTAGTTATTCTTAAAGGATCTGTCTCAGGTAAAAATTTCAGATTTTTCCAAAGACTGGAAAGGGGTTAACTGATACGGGGAACCTTGTAACTCTGCAGTGTATTTTAAAATATCAAGCTAGCGCGATTTCGCGCGAAACTTTTATGAGAATCCTAGGATGTTGGGAAGTTCCATTCCCCAGGAATTCGGGCCATTCCGAAGCCGTTACCTATTTTTTTGGCCGAACGGCCCTTTAAGCGCTTGATCCGGACACCGGTTCGCGATTTTTGGGCGAAACCTCCGTAAAATACTTTTTATGTCAAGAATGAATTCAGGAAGCCTCAAGTAGCATTTCGAAGCACTTTTGATATTTTTTTATGCCAGGGGCATTTCGGTAATTCGCCGCCCCGAGAGGGGTATTTCGGTAATTTTACAGTGCTAAGTTTTTTGACGGACTTTTTAGTCCAGAAATATAATTACAAAACCTGAAATGTTGTTTTGAAGCTGACGTGGCGCGCGTAGGGGTGTTTTGGTAATTTTCCCGCGCCAAGGGGTGTTTTGGTAATTTTCCCGTGCCAAGTTTTTCAAACGACTTTTTAGTCCAGAAATGTAAGTAAACCACCTGAAATGTTGTTTTGAAGCTGGTTCGGGGGCGTTGGGGTGATAGTGAACGCTCAGGGGCATTTCGGTAATTTGCCGCTGATCGGGGGCTATTTTGCTAGGAAGGATCCAGCTTAAAATTCATACCTTAAAATAACTTTTAGTTCAGGAAAGGGTGTGAGACACCCGAAAACTTATTTTGTTCCAGATGTTCTGAACCTTGTGACGCACCGGCGATGACTGCCAGGGGATATTTTGCATAAGTAGCGGGTGTTTTGGTAACTTGCCCCCTTTAAAATTTTTCCTGATATATTTGGTATATAATTGACGTAATACATTTAAAAACTTGACTTTAAAGCGGTTTTGAGGTGTTGGAGGTGTAGGGGCCATCGGGCTATATATTGCTATATAACCACGTTGGCGCTAAATTCAGTGGGAACTAGCGTAATTAAGCGTTCGGAGTGGTGGGAATTGAGGATTTGTTTTAATACATTGAAATAATGACTATTGCTAATGTGTTGGTAAGCTAGGTTAAAGATCCAGTTATAGTTTTGGAATGTAAATATTATGGATATTATGGACGCTAAGTTGGTTTATAATTATATTTTGTTCTTAAAGGTATGAATTTCAGCTCTGGACCTCATGATACATCAATCCTATACGATGACGATGACCACGTCGCGAGGCACGTATTTGACGGTGTCGATAGGGGTGTTTTGGAAACAATTCAAAGCACAAGGCACCTTGAAGAGTGGGTACTAAACGAGGAACAAATACAGCTATTACACCGTCAAAATTTAACCCTGTTCACCGATCCCGGGAAATGGTCTCGACACGACGATTGCCTTATATCCGCTCTAGTTGAACGATGGAGGAGCGAGACGAACTCATTTCACTTCCGGTTTGGTGAAATGACTGTTACGTTAGAGGACGTCGGATTTATACTTGGAATCCCATGTCACGGCAGACCCGTTACTTTGAACGTGCCGTCTGCATCCATAGCGAATATGGCTATGCAGTATTTTCCGGGAATTCCAAGGGCAGCGCTTACAACAAACGGCGTCAAGCTTAAATGGCTGAGAGAGCAGTACGGCGTGCTACCGGATGAATACACTCCTCAAGATTTCGTGACGTATACGAAGGCATTCCTTCTGTATATTATTGGAGCTATATTACTTCCGACGCATTCGAAAAACACGGTGCATCCGAAGTATATGGTGTTCTTGGAGGATCTTGAGGAGGTATACTCCTATTCGTGGGGTTCAGCTGTCCTTGCGCACCTATATCGAGCACTGCATAAGGCTACGAGAAACGGTGCCAAGTCCATTGCCGCCTGCCTGACTCTATTACAGGTATGAGCATTTATTTTCTTGGTAGGATCCTTAGTCAATATATTCGGGATTAATTACTAATTCCATATAATGTTTGCATTCACAGGTTTGGTCTTACGAGAGGCTACCCATGGGTCGTCCACAACCGTTGGTAGATTCCGATGAGACGTGGCCTAGGGTGTGGGCCTGGGGGCCTACGACCAACCGGAGGAGGAGACGGGTAGACCCTCACCACCATCTAAAGTTCTATCGGGGGGAACTAGAGATACTAGATGCATCCCAGGTGACGTGGCAGCCATATGGCAAGGTGATGCATCTGTTGGATGAGTGGTGTTGGCAACTTCCGGTGTCGTACGTGCTGGCAGGTTTGGTTCGGGTGCCGCTCATTCACTTCGAAGAATGTGAGTTTCAGATGCCCGATCGAGCTATGAAGCAAGCTGGCTGTCCACAAGGGATACCAAAACCCGCTGTAGACATGCGGCCATACAGGGGTGGTCGAGGGCCGAACTTCGAGGTGGCTGATGCCTTGATTTTGTTGGGTGACGAGGTGCACCAGTGGAATACCTGGCAGGAAACGTATGATAGCCTTGTATCGCTGAAGCACGACGGCATTAGTACTGAGGAATACTTACAGTGGTTTCTCAGGGTGACGCGCACGAGGGTGAATCGCCCTTCCCAGGTGAAGAAGACATCGTACGCGCCACGTGAGGTCTATGACCAGTTCTGGGCATTGGCCATTGTAAGTCATGCTAGTGTTGTTTGATAATTTATTTGCGCACCTTATCGACCATTTGTCAAATATGATTAGCCATATTTTCTATGCATGTTTTTTAGGTTGACCAGGGCATTGAGGTGTTCAAGCAGCTGGAGTCGTTTGACTGGTTTGTCGCGCAGGCTCCTGACAATCTTAAGAGGTCCATTGAGAAGTACAAGACTGAAGTTCAAAACTTTAGTCTTGCGTACCGGGGTTACGAAGGGGAGCCGTCTAGTCGCCCTCGTCCTGAAGCGTACGACTATCAGCCCCAGAGTCAGGTGTGGGAGTCGTCCGGTCGCCCTCTTCCTGACGCGTACAACTATCAGCCCCAGAGTCAGGTGTGGGAGCCGTCTGGTCGCCCTCCTCCTGACGCGTACGACTATCAGCCCCAGAGTCAGGTATGGGAGCCATATAGTCGCTTGCCTCCAAACGCATACGACTCTCAGTGCCAGAGTCAGGTTCCCCAAGTAGGAATCCAGGCCTCGCGCCCAAGCTTTCGGTCGGACAAAGGACAAGCGACGAAGCCATTGAGGTCGGACAAGATGGCTTGGATCGACCGGCACTACTTCGGGCATGAGCCTGTCAATTCAGCAGACTTTCCCCTTGCGACATTCCTAGGTCATGAGGATATCAGAACGTTGGCGCCGGAGACAGATCTTTCAAATTTTGTCATGAACGCTTACATAGAACTGCTCCGGATTAGAGAGCAACGTTTTAACCGTTCTGAATATCTGAAGCTTAACATGTATCCCACTCATTTTGTGGAATTAACGGTGAGAGAATTCACAGAATGGAGGCGAGGGGGCGGCAGGAGTAAGTGGAAACCAGGTCGAAACGTGTTAGGCATGATGAACGCAGACTATCAATGTCCCGCTGCTGATGCGAACCTTATCATGATACCCTGTCATCATGCAAACCACTGGTTCCTATTAGTTCTCCATCCAGCGTTCAGAACGGTTCACATATACGATAGCCTAAGGGAGGACGAGCCTGGACAGCTGCTGGCACAGATGTACAACGAGTACATCACTTTAGTGGTTAGTATTTATTTTTTGACCTTGGCTCATAGTATATTGTTCTTGTCTCATAGGCTTGATTCTCGTTTTTATTGTTGGATGCAGACTACTGTCCTCTCGCTAGCATGCGGACGGCCACAGGGTGACCCTTGGACGGTCGTGATGATAAAGGACCGACCAAAGCAATATAACGGTCACGATTGCGGGATTTACGTCCTCAAGTACATGGACTACATTGCTCGCTCGGAAGTGCTCAAACACTCCTCGTGGACTAGGAAGGATGCCTTGACGTTTAGGTATAGGATAGCCTGGGAGCTGAAAAAGAATGAAGCTAGACGCCTTCATTACCATTATCCTGACGTGCGTGGCTAGCTGCTGTGATGTTACAAAAAACTGTACCAAAAAGAAATGTACATAATTTTTCGCATGCTATGAATTTGGCGCTAAAATGTGCGCGAATATACCTTTCATATGACGGCATTCGAAAAAAAGTGACAAAAAAAATTACAACTTTTTTCAGAAGCTATCAAATGGGGCCTAAAGTGTGCCCGAATAGGCCCTTCCTAGGAAAACTCAAAAATTAATGTGTCTCGTTTTTCGCCGAAAGTCTTACAAATGGGCTAACTAGCGTGCCTGAAGTGCAATGAGCGGAAAAAAAGTGACAAAAAAAATTACAACTTTTTTCGGAAGCTATCAAATGGGGCCTAAAGTGTGCCCGAATAGGCCCTTCCTAGGAAAACTCAAAAATTAATGTGTCTCGTTTTTCGCCGAAAGTCTTACAAATGGGCTAACTAGCGTGCCTGAAGTGCAATGAGCGAAAAAAAAGTGACAAAAAAAATTACAACTTTTTTCGGAAGCTATCAAATGGGGCCTAAAGTGTGCCCGAAAACGGAGTTACCAAAACTATCAATAATCCACAAACCAAATCACAAATTAAAGATTGCACAAACCAAATCACAAATTTAAACATTATATAAGTTCAATTTATACAACTGAAACATTAACCCTAACACTCTTCCTCATCATCGTCCTCCTCGACCATACTGTCAGGTTCGATACCTAACACTTTATAATGGTTTCTCTTGTCATGATCAGTCATCTTGTTACACAACGCACACTTTCGTAATTTTTTTTGACCCGTTGCTTCTTCAATCGGATTCTTCATGCGTATTGCTCGTTTTCGCCCTTTTGTTTGAGAAATAATTGGATCAAAAATGTCGTCCTCCTCACCTTGTAGGTCAGTGCCGTCAATGACTGGCTGTTTGGCTCGATTGAATCTACCGCCTGGAGTTGTCCGAGTAGTCGGAGTGTCCACAGTTTCTGGTAATGCCATCCTAAACTGTGCATGCTTAGCCTTATCCCGTGCGGCTGCTTCAACTTGATACCTGTACCCATCAAATGTCGACGCTGCATCCATTGATAAACCGTGCATGATGTTACAAAGGTGATTATATCGCAGCGTCTCAGATTGCTCGAAATCAACTGAAACATTGGGCACGTAAGGAATGTGACCGTGGACTCTGTTGGCTTCCTTCGTCCACCGTTCCAAGATATACGGTGGAGGGATTTCACTAGCATTCTTGGCGCTCAAAACCCTCAACGCGTGTCGACAAAGTATACCTTTATGCTCAAACAGTTGACAGTTGCAATTAACCAACCCGGTGTCCTTACAAACTGCTACGGTAAAATGTCGTCTGGTCCTCGGAGCCGACGAAGAGCACGGATTGGCGAAGTTCGTCACATTTGTCAAAGCATAAACCTTGATATCTCTGGTGGAATACTCGTGCAACTTTGTCATGCCATATTGATTCGACTTTAGTAGTTCCTCTTGAAACTGTCGAAACATTTCCTTGGTATAGACTTGAGCCGCATGAGCCTCTAAAGGTGAATAAAGTAGTATAGCTCTTTCTTTGCAAACTGTAGCCGCGTCGGCTTCTCTCTCACGGTACAATTGCCTGTCAACGGCTTTCTGCATCTCTAGTACGAACTCCGCTATACTTGAAGACTGGCCTACGTACCCATCAAAGAATGAATTCATAGCTTCGCTTCTCGAGGTCGTAGTCATTCCGGCTGCAAAAAACTTCTTGGTGTAGGCACCGACCCACTGTGTCTTGATCTCATACAACGATTGTAACCATTCGTGATTGTGCAAATAGTAAGTATCCATTAACGTGGCCCACCTCTCCTCGAACACGTCTACCGTCAACGATTTCTTCACACATGTATTAAAGTCAGTCTTGAATGACGGATGGTTTGCATATACATGGTGAAGCCGTTCGGGATATTTGTTGCTTATGTGCCATGTGCACAGGCCATGGTGAGTATCTGGAAGGACCTTAGCGATTGCATTTTTCATTGCCAGATCTTGGTCGGTGATGATGGTCTTTGGAGGAATATGATACATTGCTTGAAGCCACGTTTCAAATAACCACGTAAATGACTCCTCCGTCTCATCCCTAAGCAGGGCAAAGCCAAACGAGATTGACTGATAGTGGTGGTTCACCCCGGTGAACGGAGCAAAAGGCATAGAGTACTTATTGGTGCGGTATGTGGTGTCAAACGTCACAACATCCCCAAAATTTTGGTAAGCAGCTCTAGAACGGGGGTCCGCCCAAAATATAGTACTAATGCGGTTCTCATCATCCAGTTGGAGACTGTAAAAAAATCCAGAATTCTCACTCTGAAGGGACCTGAAGAGATCAAGTGTAGTTTGAGAATCACTCTTACCGAAAGACTCTCTCCTCTGAGCACGAAGTTCATTTCGAAGGTCTACTTCGTTGAAACTCAACTTGTCAATCCCCCCAACCTGGCTTGAGAAAACCCCCATCATCTTAGAAGGTGGAATTTTAGCCTCGGCCATTGTAAAAATTAGTTGTCTGTGTGCCGCGCTTATTTCTCGGTGTTGATGAATTTGACCAATCTTACTGGGGGTCATCAACTGATGATTATGGCTCAACTCCACTCCTGTGACAACCCAATGGTTTTCATTTTTTCGGTGTACTGCATACACATGGGCCTTGCAGCCGGTACCCGGAAATGTGTCCCGTTTTCTTTGTCTTGTTGTCCCTTCGTCACTGATCCGAACGACCGGAGTTACATGCGGTGCTCCTCTATGACACTCAAATAGTCTTGCACAAATTTGATCTGTATTCGCCCGTTTTCTAGTCGTCTTAGTTCTAATACCGAAACCTATCGTTTTCGAATATGCTCTATAGTATGCTTCAACTTCGTCCAGTGCTTGAAAAACTTGACCAACGTAAGGTGGATCAGAACCTTCACAAAAATTATTTCCTCCAGTTGCATCCATATTTATACTGTAATCTAAAAAATAAAAATTATATCATTCTCAACAAGTCATAAATTTAAATAAAAGAAGAATAAAATTTATTTAAACCACCGTCTTTCGGGAAATTTGGTATAATGTAAAATTAGCAAAATAG